>OZ018327.1:76038607-76284078 GCA_963969495.1 Ceratothoa steindachneri | reverse complement strand
AAAAATATTGGTTAAACTCTGATTTAGAAAGCATACCATTTTCTTGATTACGCATTATTTAGTAAAATATTAATTAATTCAAACATATTCACAAAATATTCACACATGAGCAAAATATACATTTTCATACATATTTATGAATAATATGAAAAATTGTAAAAGGTTTGATAAAATATGTTAAATATATAAATTTTAGGGATGCTTTATACTTTTGGCCAAGGATGCCTGTATATCCAAGGTAGGTACCGAGCTTAGAAAACAACTAGATGTTAGAGTTAAAAAAGATGATAAATCTAATTTCTTCATCCAGTTAAAACAAACAACGAAAGTCGCATCGTATGTATGTAGGTATATGAGGCAGGCCGTCTCAACACGAAAAACAGACACTATGTTAAAACTATGCACACCCTTAGTCATACATATGCCAGATTATGCTCTTCTCTTTTAGTATCCCCAATTAACTAGAGATGACATAATAGAGCAAGTTCGGCGTCGCTATACACAAATGATAGTGGAAATGAAATAGCTTAGTTAGCTACGAGGAGAGGCTTAGAGATTCCAATCTCTTTTCCCTCGCACATAGGAAGAAAAGGGGGGGGAGGGAATAATTAGAAACTTAGAAACTATTGAGTAACATACCCGAGACTGTAGAAAATCTGTTTGATTTTTCCTGTAGGGCAGCGACGAGGGGAAACGACAAAAAGATAAAGGAGTCGAAATTAAAACCACCGACGGGAAAGTTGGCCCTCAGCAACAGCATTTCTAAAGTCTGGAATTCTCTGCCACAATAACTAGTAAAGCACCGAAATTATAAAAAAAAACAAATGATAAATTTATAAAGAAAAATAACAGATAATATAACAAATAGGGAAAAATATGTATATAGCCATATTCTTAATAGGGCCTATACCATGTATGAAGTGATATAGCTCCCAGTAGGTAGCATTAAAGGGTTTTTTTTTACATAGGCCCAAAGTCAGAATAGACTAAATGAAGTCGCCAACAACCAGGTGGATGAACAACGCACTGCTCCCCCAACTTGGTGGTGTAGGTGGGAGGGGGGGGGACAGGTGGAGGGGATTCGGGGCAGACTCGCATCATCTTGGATATTTACTTTTACGAACAATGTTCCATGTATTTACCGATTTCCCAATTATGATCTTTTTACCCTTTATCTAATTTTTTTTATTCAACATTTCCCAAATGTTTGGTTATCCTCATTACACACCGACTTAAACACTCGCTGTCCATCCATACAAAGAAGACGTATGTTAATTACAGAACCGGTTGAATTTTCTTAAGAGACCTCGTCCAATCCTTTAACTGTATTTGCCTACGAAGGATGCCACACAATCGTCCCACACTACTCCGATGCCAGAACAGCCACTAGAATCCTTCAAGCGGTACACACTGAACTGAATGCATCACCTCAAAAGCCCTCCGTATCCGTCCCCACTCCTGAGACCAAACAAACATCCACATTCTAACTAACCACGAAGCCACCCTAATAAAAACACAACCAACCTAAAGCCCTACTTACGATCGGTACGCGACCGTTACCAAACATGTCGACAATATCTCCAAAAAAAGTTACGAAGAAAAAAAATATCAAGACATTATCCACCATCACTTTAGGACGCCCCCCCCCCCAAACAAAGCCTCTAATTCTACCAACATATCCGAACAGTCCTAAGTTACGTTTCCCTCTCCGCTGCTATCAGTAAAAAAAGAACTTCAAATAACTCAAAATGACGCACTACGAACTATTAAAGGTTGCACCCTTACCACTTCATCTAAGGAACCAGAATTCTCCCAATACAGTACCATCCAAACATAGTAGCCCTGAGCCCAATTTTGCCAGATGACCTAAGACCCCTGTCGTCCATTTAACGGGTTCCTAACCCTCACCTTTCCCTACTACGGTATAATATTCTGAAAAACCAATCCTAATCCAGCTGCGAATACAACACAGACAAAGCACATCCAAACTGAAAATCCCAGGGCGATCCCCTACAATAAATAATAGGGACACGATCCTTTGAGATTAATCCTACTAAGCTGAGACATCCCAGAGCCACAAGATTAACCTTGTCTTGGTTACGTTCCGGTCATCGCTCAAACCTTATGCAATACAAGCACAGATTTCTCAATGACAGCGATATGGCCATCCCCTTGAAGACGCCTTCTACTTCATCTCCATTTTCCCTCCCTCTGAGGGGTACAAGTATGCTAGGTTCTTCTGTGTTCTTCATCTTTGGACGGATCTAGTGAGGGGGAGGGGGCAATGGATAGCTAGCTACTGTAGGGGTCCTGTAAAGCCAGAGGATGTATAAGGGTTAATAGTCTAATTTATTTATCCATTTCCCAATTTTTCTACATTCCCATTTTTCAATACTTTTATTTACCCCTTTCTATTTTTCTTTTTCCCAATTCTTTTCCCCCACTATCTCTCTTGCCAACCTTTTTCTCTGTGAAGTCAAAGCCCTCTCCATTGTGATCCTCCAAATAGGGAAAAAATGTCTCCTTAGCAATAAATAGGTCATAAAAGGGAGATTTTTTACTCTGCACAATAGCCAAGATACTGAGAATTGAAATAGTCAAAAAGAAAAGGCCATGAACCCTAGGCAATCGAACACCCCTTGACCAGTAATCGCTTTTACCGTCGCCATTAGTGTAGTATTCTTGAGTCTGCTCTATTAAACACTCAACAAAATACAACTGAACAATACATCGTGAAAACAACTAGATTCTGGCTTTAGATGCACCCTACACCCTCCTTCTTGACCTCTCCTTTATCGCCTTACTTTATGGTCATTTACTTCCAAACCCCTGTTTATCCCCGGATAATACTGTGTTACAGATGTCACTCGCTCTTCTCACCCACAATATTATAATAAGATACACATCGAACCAGGAATCGGCCGCATGAAAACCATGATCGTTTCATATGAAAATACATACGTTTCCTTCACTACCATCTGAAATGCTGCGACCTTCCTCTCCGTCTACATTTTTTTGGCTGATGTCAGCATCTCACAACCTATTCCTCTTCCTTCTCTGGGTCCTTAAGCATTTGAATATGGAGTCTTTGAGGCTTTATATATCATTAACCATTACACAAATTTACTGTAAGTAATAATTAATGATTCGAGATGGAACGCACAGAATTTATGCGATAGAAAAAAATTGGCTTCGATTTTTTTAAGGTCTCACAATACTGAAGATGGTGAGCGCGCAATTATATTAGATAGGCCCTCATAAATCAAAGAATACACGCCCTACAGTTAGGCATGCAATAGGACACTCGACTAAGCCCCTATAGGTCATAGGAAAAAAGATCCATGGCCATACTAATGCGATTCCAAATATAGAATTCGCTTATATTACAGAAAATCCCTAAAAATAATGTTTGAATAAAAGAAGATAAAGGATGGTGTTAGATTTCGGCTTTCCTGTAAAAATAATTCTTTTCACAGTTACTTTTTCTTTGCCGGGGAATAATAGAGTTTAATATAAGGTCAAACCAGAGACATTTTAAATGAAGTAGGCCTTTTGCAAAACGACTTCTTCGCGGATAGGGTATTATGCACTCGAAAGAGAAGACACGAACACAATTCAAATTGTTTTAATATTTTATATATCTAATAATATGATAACTACATTATATCTTTTATTTAATAGATGCAAGATGGAGTCTTAGTAAAAATATTTTGTTCTTGTTTTAAAGGCTCGTTTAATAGTAAATAGTGTTCTGGGTTCTTACGAATCACAATATGAAGTCCTATAATATGTAAGCAACGAACACATGATGTTTTGATTTCATCATCATAATTATGAGAAAAAAAACAAGAATATCTTGCAAGTGAATGCAAATTGTAGAACAAAATCTGCCAAACGCTGTGGTAGAACAAGCAAATATTAATGAGACTACCCAAACGATAGATTCCCAATTCAAATAGAGCCCAAAATAGTAAAATTCTATAAATATGACTTTGCAAAGATATCTTTTTAAGGATTTATCTGTCAAGTGTATGCAAAAGAATATCAATTAAATAGCCGTATAAGTCAGTAGTGAGTGAATAAAAAAATTTTTGCTAAAGTTTTGGATGTTGAGTAGGAGTTGAATATTCATTAAAGAACTTTGTTTTTACGAGAGTCGTGGTCCATGATTTCGGTACAAACTTTGTTTGAGATTTTCATCGAAGTGCTGGATAATGAAAGAAGCATTGTAGAAGAGAGAATCATAAGATTTAAAGTGTTTGAACTAGACACGAAGTTATTGCAAAGATTTGGAGGCGGGTAAGTGAAGAAGTCAAATGGACCATAAAATTTAACTATAAATCGACTCTTTGTATTTTTGATCACTCGTATGCTACCAATCTATGATGATTCCATATCACCAAGTTTTCAGATCTAAAGCGGAAACTTGCCTCTTCGCTGTCCGCAGATGTAGCCCCTCAAGCTGTCAAATCATGATTGCCAATAATTATCATTCAAAGTTATACACGAGAAGACGATGATTCATATCATAAACAAGGGGTTCTAAGCTACCAGTTACCATTGTCCGAATGTGGCAGTACACACAGATAGTTAAATAAGGAAAGGAGGTAAGAATAGAGTATTTCACCTCGTCAACGAATATCACGGACCAGTGTATTCCACGAACCTGCTGACAAAAAGAAACTCCCGGATCCTAATTTTACATTGGCTTAATACAATATAACCATAAAAATTAAGACTAATAAATGTGTCCTATATCACAAGTGATTTCAGAAGTATGTTTTGTATATGAGTACTTGGCGCATTAATCAAGCAAGTCTCACACAGTGGTAAAACTAAAAGTACCTAAACTAGAATATACGGGGAGATTTTCAAATTCGACTTGACTACTTTGTAAATTTTACCTATTAATCTTATACTTCTTATTTATACCAATTTACAACATTCAAAATATTAAATAAATCTAGGAAAACTCATAATTTCCATGATTCATGGTGGCGCAAGTATATAGCAAGAATGATTTATGTATAATATTATTATTCAGCTCAGTTCATAGACGAAAGCAGACAATTAGAGACTTTTTGGAGTACGGAAAGAACGAAAGTTTGTGAAACGTTCATCTCAACAATTCAGAATTTTCATTCACTTCCCACCATATAGGAATAAAAAGAATTAACCCACATATGTATCGGCGATCGTGCTTCCATAACATTTGCTCCTAGAATGTGGAATGATATGCTGCAGCAATACATCCTACCACTGTTCTTGATATCTTAAAGCGTGCAGTGAAGCATCTCTTCGCCCCAAGCTTTCCTTAGTTATTATTATTGTTGTTATTATTTTTATTATTATTATTTTTATTACATTTTAGTATATTAGTAACACAGCCTTGTGAATTTAGGTGGACGAAAAAGTACAGCAGGTCAGTTTAGGGTTAAAATTCATTTGACGTTCGAAAGGAAGAGGACAAAAAGGCGAACTACAGCAGAGGCTGCGAAAGATTCCTTACATATGGCATCCACCATATACGGGACTCGAAAGGAAATTTATTAATGGGTAATGGTATTCCTCCATCCCCCGCCCCAACACGTATCAATATAAAATTAAGGGAGGCTTATGATTAATTAATGCTAGATCCTGAATATACAAAACTTAGAGATTAATTATGAGACCCAAACAAGATTCAATGCGATCTGACATCCTATCTAATACCATGGTGACCTTACGACCCTACGGGGATCTTCTCGTCGCAATGAGGGATATTTAAAATATAGGACTTGTAAAAGATAAAGTCTTATAAAATTAAGTTTTTCCGTATTTTTAAAGATATATTTATTTGAGAAGTCAGATTTAAGCCTTAAAAAGTTATTAGCTTTTTTCGACTCGAATATATAATGGACACCAAATATTAGCAAGACACATTAAATAACTATGAGCTATAATTCTAAAATAAATAGAAATTTCTATTTGTCTGAACTTGTTTTCTAAAAAAAATTGTTTACAAAATATTTTTAGTTTTTAAAGTTTATAAATAAATTGGTGGTCAAATCTAAAGGGAAAATTCTCTTTTTAAAAGTATTTTGCGAAATGACCCCAAATCGTACCAATGGTCGTTTAGGGTTAAAAAAAATTGGATTTTCTCGGTTCATAGGTAAATTGAAAAGCAGAAAAGATAATTAACGCCCCACGGGGGCAAAAACGGATAGATAAGAATTATTAATGAAATTATTAAAAACTAACACTTAGTATCGAGGCCAGAAATATTTAACAAGTTTGTAGAGAAAGTGGAGAAGTTCGAAGATATGAAAATTGTAAGGTACATCAACTGAATAACCAACGAAAGAGACATAAGTGGATGTGTGTGTGGGAGGGGGGTAGGAATAGGGAGGTCGCACAGACCCATCATGGATGAGGAAATAAAAATTCAATCAGTTTTATTTTTCTCAAGAAAACTTCAAATTAACCCTCGGCATCGGAGGGAGAGAGAAGATAACCTTAATGCCAAGATTGGGACAAGGACCCCCCACCCCCCTGAAATTTAATCAAAGGACATGGGAATCGAGTAATTTTTGTCCAAATACCTAATACCCATACGTCGAGAGAACCGGATAAATAAAAATAGAACTTGATAAATAGGTCCGAACTTGATAAATAAAGATAAGATCCTGATGAATGATGATTAGAACCCGATAAATATTAGAACTTGAGAAATCAAAAATTAAACTTTGCAAATGTATTAGACCTGATAAATATAACTTGATGAATAAAGATTAGATCCTGATGAACAAATATTAGAACCTGATGAATAAATAGTAGAACTTGATATTTAAAGATTAGATCATGATGAATAAAGATTAGAACATGATGGATAAATATTAGAACTTTATGCATAAAGATTGAAACTCGGCAAATATATTAGACCTGATAAATAAAATATAACCTGATGAATAGGCCCAAGGTTGATGAATAAAATATTAAAACCTGATGAATAAAGTTTAGAACCCTATGAATAAATATTAGAATTTGATTGATAAAGATTGAAACTTCGCAAATATATTAGTACTGGTAAATAAAATAAAACTTAATAAATAAAGATAAGCTCCTTATAAATAAAATATAACTTAAGGAATAAATATTAGATCTTGATGAACAAAGATTAGAACCTGATAAATAAATGTTAGAACTTGATGCATAAAGATTGAAACTTCGCAAATACATTAGAACTGATAAATAAAATATAACTTGATGAATATGTCCAAACTTGATAAATAAATATTAGATCTTCATGAACAAATATTAGAAGCTGATAAATAAATAGTAGAACCTGATAAATAAAGATTAGCTCAAGATGAATAAAGATTAGAGCCTGATCAATAGAGATTAGATCATGATGAATAAAGATTAGAACCTGATGAATAAATGTTAGAACTTGATGAATAAAGATCGAAACATAGCAAATATATTAGACCTGATAAATAAAATATACCTAAATTAATGATTAGGTTCAAACTTGATGAATAAATATTATATCCTGATGAACAAATATTAAAACCTGATGAATAAATATTAGAGCTTGATGAATAAAGATTAGATCATGATGAATAAAGATTAGAACCTGATGAATAAATATTAGAACTTAATGAGCAAAGATTGAAACTTCACAAATATATTTGACCTGATAAATAAAATATAACTTGATGAATAGGTCCAAACTTAATGAATATTAGATCCTGATGAATAAATAGTAGAACTTGATAAATAACGATTGGATTACGATGATTAAGATCAGAACCTGATGAATAAATATTAGAAATTGAGGAATAAAAATTAAAACTTCGCAAATGTATTACACCTGAAAATTAAATATAACTTGATGAATAGGTCCAAACCTGATGAATAGAGTTTAGATTCTGATGAATAAATATTATAACCTAATGAATAAATAGTAGAACTTGTTAAATAAAAATTAGATCATTATGAATAAAGATTAGAGCCTGATGTACAAATATTAGAACATTATGAATAAATAGTAGAATTTGATAAATAAAGATTAGATCATCATGAATAAAGATTAGAACATGAATAAATATTAGAACTTGATGCATAAAGATTGAAACTTCGCAAATATATTAGACCTGATAAATAAAATATAAGTTGATGAATAGGTCCAAACTTGATGAATAAATATTAGATCCTGATGAACAAATATAAGAACCTGATGAATAAATAGTAGAATTGATAAATAAAGATTGGATTACGATGATTAAGATCAGAACATGATGAATAAAGATTGAAACTTCGCAAACATATTAGAACTGATAAATAAAATATAACTTGGTGAATAGGCCCAAAGTTGATGAATAAAGATTAGATACTGATGAATAAATAGTAGAACTTGATAAATAAAAATTAGATTATGATGAATATAGATTAGAGCCTGATGTATAAATATTAGAACCTGATGAATAAATAGTAGAACTTGATAAATAAAGATTAGATCATGATGAATAAAGATTAAAACATGATGAATAAATATTAGAACTTAATGCATAAAGATTGAAACTTCGTAAATATATTAGACCTGATAAATAAAATACAACTTGATGAATAGGTCCAAACTCGATGAATAAGGATTAGATCCTGATGAATAAAGATTAGAACCTGATGAATAATTAATAGAACTGGATGCATACAGATTGAAACTTAGCAAATACATTAAAACTGATAAATAAAATATAACTTGATGAATAGGTCCAAACTTAATGAATAAAGATTAGAACCCCATGAATAAATAGTAGAACTTGATAAATAAATATTAGATCATGATTAATAAAGACTAGAACCTGATGAATAAATATTAGAACTTGATGAATAAATATTGAAACTTGGCAAATATATTAGAATTTTATAAATAAAATAGGGGTCTTGATGACTAGGTCAAATATTGATTAATTAAGATTAGACCCTGATAAAGACAGATTAGAACTTGCTAAATAAATAATTATATTTTGAAAACATATTAGAACTTGAAGAATAACATAACTTGATACAAAAATAGTGGAAATTACCAAATATATCAGAACCTGATAAATATATATCAAAACTTTATAGATAAAATTAAAAGTTGAAAGATGAAGTTACAACTTCTGCATTTTAGAACTTGATAAAAATAAATTTTAGAAGTTGATGGATAAATTAGACCTTGAAAAAGATTCAAACTTTTTAAATAAAAAATGAGACTGTGATGAACAAAGATTAGAACTTAACTAAATATTAAAGCTTTATAAATACAGATTAGAACTTGATACATATCTGTGACGAAACGTTCGAATGGTATTGAGCGTTCTTTTCGCCCCTCGAATTTTAAAGCGCAATAGCAACGTGGTCTTCATGCAGAAAGTTTGTAAGGAGGGCTCTATCTGAAGAAGTGGCGAAGATAGAAGAAAGTGAAGATTTGTGAGATACTCGTATATACATAGCCGCAGATCTTCCTACCGGCATTAGGACCGGGATGGCAAACCGCGAGTTGGGGCTGGAAGGGCACACGATCCTCCAGATTTCACTCCCAGCATCGTTACTCATGCTACACGTCTCCTTGCAGGATTCGGTCAAGTTGATGAACATCAACCGTTTCAGGTTTGAGTTCTTACCGATGAACAGAATACGGGGGTTTCGAAAGAGGGCCTTAAATAGCCACCTGCGCTCTCTTTTTAAATATTTCTAAGAATATGCCAGAAATGACTATTTGCTTCTATAAGACGAGGGGTTGTAATTATATTTTTATTAATCAAAAATTAGTCAAACCAGCCAAGGAATATCCCATGGGAGATTTTTTGAATACTACATCGCTCCCCACCCCCTATTTTTCCCCTTTTGGTGGACTAGTCTCGAATGGACCTTAGGGTCTTAGCTGGTCCGGTATTCCGTACCCATACACGAGTGTCAATGATGGAATATACAAAATACCACCACAACTTGTAGATAAATAAATGGGGGAGGAGGGGGCGACTTGGCAGGAGACACGCCGACTTAATTTTGGAGGTTTGACAGCTTTGTGGCAAGTATTCGAGCTCCCGATCCCAATCAATCCAATTAGCACCCTCCTAGATTATTCGTGTTGTATCCCTTTCACATATTTTCACTTCACCCAGCTTAACCTCTTCAAGAACCTTTCATCACTAAGCGACTGCGATCCTCTTGCTGGTTTTACAATATCCACCAAGGAGACATCTCCAATGACCATTTTTGGTCGTGTATCTGGTGGAATTTTAATGGAATTTGGGGAGTAAACAATTGAGGCTATTCTAGAATCCGTTGGATGTGAAGATCACCTTTCAATGTAAACTTACGCTTACCTAAGAGGTCAAAGAGAAGGTGAGCTAGGCTGCTACAATCAACCAAATATACCCAAAAGACCCTGTGAGGAAGATTTCAGAACAACCTGAATAACTAGGAAGAAGCAATAGAGCACACCGGCAATTAAATCCTGACCATCCAGATATCAATCAAGCCACCAGCACTTAATATGGGGATTATAAAGATTATAATTATAAAGCCAAACAGAGGTCTGAGCCTCGCCACATTCCTTGAAAGACGTCCGCCTGTGGGAATGGTCAACATTATGAGTTTTAAGGATTCGCCTACCTTTCATGACAAGTAGTGAATTCGTTTACATGCCAATATATCGAGTCAATAATAAAGTATGTCCCAATATTATTTATAACCTGTCTTGAAATTAAGACAGGGTTTTTTTATTAAAAAATAACCTATAACAACATTCAAGGGCAAATCAACCAGAAAAGATTTTTTTAAAGAGGCTGGAATACTGGGAGGGCACGCAATTCTCTTAGGAGAGCTCAAAATGGAACATTGTGCTAGCGATTCAGCCTGAGTGTCGCAAAAAATGGATTCAACGTTGTAATTGAGCGCAGAAAAGCCGGAGGGTAAACCTATTCCATACAAGGACAAGGAAACTCAGTGGTAGAGATAGCCCAGGGATTCATAGGAATTCCCATTTACCTTCGGCCTCAACTGTTAGTCCCTGACGCTTTTATGGCGTTAACAAAGTACCAGAATGAGTTAATGGACGCAATTATGCAGCCATCAACGATAGGGTATAAAGAATTTACCCCATATTACGCACACCCCCCCAGCCCCAAATAAAAACTACGGCTCGTTGCCTGGGCTCAAACCCATAGCCACCAATTTCGGCACCCAGGAGATTACCATTGGGCGCTTGGTACAACTAACGTTCAGTGGTGAAGATCAATAGACTATAATGATACAGGGTTTCTAACATTACAGATAAAAAAGGAACAACTGAATGGAGCGGGGAGGAAATACTAGTAATTAACAAGTATACAAGTGATATAAGCCGATACACGCAACATTTTATGTCCTTGTGAAAGATAGGCGGTATCCAAGTTTGTCCAAAGTGGCACACCTGATCTTAGGTGAGGAACGCACTATTCGAATAGTTTACTAGGATGACACATTCGGAATGATTCCCGGGGTGATACGAGCAATACAACCAGCAGGGTCCAAATTCAAAGCCTTAATGATTTGGACAAGGCGTAAAAACTAAAATAAAATATTAGCTGATGGATTGCAATATTATGGCATTTGTGCACGGATATTTCATCGGTATTCGCCCCATTTGCAAGTGATGCAAATGATAAAAGCAACGTTAAAGCAATTTTGCGAGTTTAGAACGTTCGTTAAAAGCCTGCATTACAATAGTGCAATTGATGTTAAGTAGTAATATAAGCTTCTCCGAAGCACTAATGAGAACTGGTTGGAGGTAAGCACCTGCAGCTTAAGAAATCCATTTAAGGAGAGACGTTAATGAAAGTTTTTCTTCCTTCGAATAATTAAAAAATATTTGTTGAATTATTTTAGGAATATTTCTCCTCCTAATAACTTATTATTAAACGATTATAATTATATTTTAATTCATTAAAGGCTCATAATTCTTAGATCTCCCGCGGTGATATTTCAGGTTTCGTTCATAATTTTAGCGAGCGTGACTTGTCAAGAAATAGAGATTAAAAACTCATTATAAAAATTACTAATTCATTATTAGCATCACAATAAAAGCATATGAAGACAGGAATCAGTAAATGAACCACGCGGTGAAATTTCGTCATATGAAGGTTTAAAAGTATGGTAAGTCTGGTCCGAATTATAATTATTATATTTTAATTAAAGGGAAAGCAAGCTGACATTAATTGGTGGCTCGTTACCTGGGCTCAAACCCAAGGCCAGAAATGTCGGCACATAGCACACCACCATTGGCAACTCGGTACAACCGATGTTCAATGGTAAAGATCAATAGAAACAGGGCTACTAATGTTGAACACATCAAATAAAATAACTACATAATATGCAAGGAGACCCTAGGATTATGTGGAAAATCTTAAAGAATAGCGAGCCCCGCAACAGTTTTAATCGAGAAGGAACGCCATGCTTTCTGGAACTAATTTAAAGATGAACGGGGAATTTATAGTAGGAATTCTACTCTCTGAGACCCGGTTCTCTGAATATAAGGGTTTGTTGCCCAGTAAGACAGCTAGTAACGGATAGTAGTAGCCCGTTGGGAGTTTGTTAGTAGGGTGTAAGCGCTAATGGGAGAGACGTGGCAGAAGGAATGACGAATGGAGAAGAAAATGAGATACTTAGTCCTAGTCATCAACAGTCTGGGGTTCCTGGGTTCCTGTTTCATTATTCAGTCATATAGTTTTTTTTACGTTTATACCTCCTAAACATGAACACAGATTTTCATTGTGTGCTCATGTCGGTATTGTATGTACATGCCAATTCACAGATTTGCGCACACGCTGGAATGGTGGCCGCTCTCCCTAAACAATGAGATGTAATGGCTGCCGCAAACAACCTATCGCCGAGTACTGCCTCGAACGCTCGCGGAATAATTATGATCCTTGTGTCCCACTATCAACCGTGGGGGGGCAACAGAAGTATTGGGAGAGGGGTTGAGTGACCCCAACATGGCGGACTTGCCAGTGAAAAATGGGGTGGAAACAAAAAATAAACAAGAATTTTAAATAGATTTATTTTCTTAAAAATAAAAAAAAGAAGTTTTAGGATCCACGATTGTTTATAACACCTTTTTTTCTTTAGACTTTCCGAAATGTTTTTAAACGCAGCTAAAAAATATTTTTTGCTTCTTTTTCACTATTGTAAATAAAGTCATTATTCAAATTATCGCTTCGGGCAAGTTATGGGCCAGGATACAAGTGTGTTGGAGAGGAACACGAGAGAACCGGATTGAATGTTAAGACGAGCGAAAGGGCAAAATAGCCCGCGGAGTGGATGAAGTCTTGATAAGATTGTGTTTGATGGGGAATATTTTACAATGTTGTAATTTAAAGAAAAAAAAACTATACAAAACGGGGAGAAGTGAATGAACCAATGTGTTGATTGTCGAGATAAAAAAGATATGAGTTAACCATTTAACGAGAAATTATTGTCAATTAAATAAAGATGAAGACTAGTGATGGGTGAGAATGCAAAACATCTTAAACAGCCTGAACCCATCTCTAGGTGTAACATCTGTACCGCTTCAAAACGTATCATTAAGTACAGGAAAATATATCTTTTACTTGTAAATATACTTTTATTTATATCATTTCAAATATTTTATTTCCTCATTTCGAAAGATATAAAAATACTTAATATATGTTAAATAGATATAAAAAATAATTTGAAAATTTGGTTTCTATAGCGTTACATCCAATCGGGCGAGGATGTCTTGCATTTAGTCACAAAAGTCCAACCTATGTAGAAAGATCAAAAACTCCAAGAGGAAGTGGACGGCGGCACCATCGACATGAAATCTCGCAAAGTTAAAGGTCGGAAAAATGACTCAGACATCCCTCTATGGCTATAGGGTCATCCATAAGTACCCTTATCGTCCATTCAAGGAAATTTAGGAAGTTATTAGGAGAGCTGCCTGTGATGGAGTCTGTCTGCCTCCTAATGGAAATATGAGACAGATTATGGCAACAGCTGACATCCTAGTGAAGTCAAAGATCACAGAGCGATGATGTCAATTATAGAAATGCCAACGGTCAAAGAAAGAATAAATAAATGGGTAAAGTGTTTACTACCAAACTGCACCCGTGATAGCGGTTTTATCCCTCGGGAGGGGGATATACTCCTTGGCAGGAGTTGGATTAATTGCACTCATCTAAGATGCCGGTTATTCTTCCGTTTAGGACCCCCTGATTAACGTGGAATCCGAACCACAAGTTTCTACATCGTATGGCAGCAGCTGAGTATGCGACCCTAATCGGAACTCCACTGGGACTTGCCAAAGTTGATGTAGCTTAATTTCCCTGTAATTGCAAGTGGTGTTTACAATCAGCTAGTCTGTAGCCCCGGTCAACAATCTCGCTGGGGCATAAAGCCTGAAAAGAATTAATGTAAACTAAAATACTTGAGAGATGTTTTAACTAAAACTGGGTTTAGCCATATAACAAAAAACAGGGGAATGAGGAAATTAAAAGATCAAGTACAATCACGACAAGGTATACTAGAGCCAGAATGAAATGACACATCTTCAGATTTCTCGGAACCAATCCCACAAGTGGTGCCCAGAAATTACGAACGTACGAAGCGTGGCTTAAATTGAAAGTATGCAAATAACAATTAACTAATAATAAGCGAAGGGCCTTGCGAATATAAAAACATTCAGAAAAAGAAGTACGAACGGCAGCTTAGGGACCCGAACGGTCTCCCATCGCCGATCGGAATTTGCATTTTGGGGGCAAGGGACTCCTCCCCCATACCCTCGCGCCGCCACACGTATCTTCAAACACGACTATACAATCGATATTTCCTCGTGACGTCACATCGACAACTACCAAAGTACTACGAGAGGTGTGCGTGTGATAATAAACAGACAGGGAGAGTAGACGCCCGCTAGTCGTCGCTCTGTGCACCATCCGCGTCGGCGCGGAGGATGGAGGGCCAGAGGCAAAGAGGAAGGGCCACTCCTTCCTTCTTGTTTCGAAGCAGCAGAGCAAGTGGGCCGCTGATCGCCGATAAAGGCCTTTTATCGGCCATATCCAGGCCCATTACGCGTCCCGGTCGTGCCTTGGGCAGACGCTCGCCCCAATCAAACCATGTCTTCATTAAATTTCTCACTCACTCTCTCTCTCATACACACATACATACACACACACACACGTCTCTTGGATCAACCCTTGAAGTCGAAAGCAGAGGTCGACAAAAATCCCCTGTACACAATTCAAGTTTTAAGGAACCTAATCATCTCCGAAAGGGCAATTTTACAGACTTACGAACCAGCAAAGACTGGAAGAGCTCAATGTAGTTACCCATGCTAAAAGGAAGTTATTCATCAATCGGTTTTACATCTATAATGATAATGGCTGGATCATATGTTGTATGGTCGTATAGTAGTTTGATGCTATGTGTAGGTTGCTAGTTTGGTGCATCGAGGGGCAGACGAGAGTGGTAAAATGGAACATTTGGGGATAACCAAAAAGATTATGCATCCAAGAAGCAACAGACTTTGTTTATGTGTAAATGATATTTAATACGTTTTCTAAAGATTGTGCACATCGTAGTCAACCACTAATCGCGGACGCACCTGCCATTGAAAAAGTGTTTACAGACATGGCCCACTTACACTGTATCATGAAATGTGCAAAAATCTGTTTTTAATATAGCAAAAAGTGTTTCACGTAAACATTGTAAACCACCCTAAACTCTCGATGCGATCTAGACCAAAATACTTCAAAGAGGCCAATGCTAACAAGTGCTCAGAGAGTCACCGGTTGCATTGAACTTGGGGCCACATACAGTGGATTGGGAATGTCTGGAAAAGTGACATCTAGTCTGCTGAACCAAATTTCTGCCAATATCTTAATAATGCAAGGCAAAGAGCACATCACAAACTTAACGAAACCCTTTATGAAAATTTTCTAGGTGTTTTGGAAAGTGGAAGGTTATCTATGGTGCTTTGATGTTTCATTTACAGGAAAGTGAAGTTTTTCTTTTAGTTAAAATGCCCTCTTTCACACGGTTCAATTCAGGTATATAAAATACAGAACAGATGAAAAAAGAGTAGCTGCCACATTTAGAGGAACCTGGAAGTGCCGAATAACCCTTGTAATGGCGGGTGAGCTTTGAGGATAAACTCTCCCGTTGTTCTTCCCTCATTCAGGTTAGCCGCTTCGAAACATCGCCAGCAAGTTTACTCTCTTATATATGATGGCAAATTGGATGATAAAAGTAATTGTCAATATAAATTTGAGGTTAGGAAGTTCGTATGTCCTTAGAGTGTATATATCTAGAGTGCATTACGCTCTGGCCTATTTTATATCGACAAATATTTTAATAAACCTTAAGTATTCAGTAGGACTCTGCAGCGGTTCTGCGATATTAACATTAGCCATCAGGCGAATGGGAAAATTGCAATTGCATAAAACAAATGACCGTGACAACCCTCTCCTTACATACTGTTTGCAAACTAGTAGCAACCAACTTCCGTACATTTGATTACCACGCGCTGTTCAAATTACAACATCCGCTTCTGTTGGACAATTCTTCTCGCAGATTTGCCAAGTATTTTATAGTTAGGAAACGGCTTCTCTTTCTGTTCTCCAACCGTTTAAATCATCACATAACCATTTCACAACTGAGACCTGACAATCCGGATTGTAAGTTTTATTGGGAGACCCTTCTACATAAACCCAACCCTCTGGCGTGACTAATGTAAATAATGGGCCCATAATTACTCTTCCAGTCATCAGTTAGCGGAGTTTTATGACCTTTCAACAAGAGCTTCGTATTTGAGACTTGGTTTCTATTCATTGAATGTTAGTTTGATGAAGTTATCTAAAATTAATGTGAGTTTTATTGGGAGAACCTTGTATATATACAAGGTCTGTGTAGTATGACTGAGTTCTGTTTTCATTTTTGCTGCAGTGGGTTTTCGTTATTTAGATACAATTCCTAGATTCGGTGGCCCCTGTCATTCTATAATCGCAGTCTTCGGACACTTTTCTTCTTCAAAGATAGAATTTTGTTCATGTCTATTAAATCATAACCACGAAGAACGTTGCTATCGAAACATCAATTTAGTTGTTATGGTTTCATACGACCTTACTAAAGTGGAACAACCAAATTAGCTGATATATTAACTATTTGTTCAGTTCGCTTGAACTGACTGGTAGTTCTGAACACAATATGTAATACTAGCAAGAAATCTAGAAAGCATCGACAAAGAAAACTTTAAACAGAAGGCGATCTAAACTTATTTTCTGGAGAGATTAAAAAAAAAAAATAACATCTATAATACTACAGTTCACATTGCTTTGTCCCGTATATTTCACAATGCACAACTTTGGTAAACAACATCGAGATGAGATTATCTAATTCAAATATAAGTAATGTTAGTAATAGGTTTAGAGAAAAGGCCAAAATATGCACAAGATAGAATAATAAAGAGAACAATATGAACCAGCCCGGAACAATATTCAACAATATAATACTAATTTAGGAGAATACGCCCCTAAAATAGAGAAATGATTATTGGAAATTTTAAGAACGCTATCAGGAACAATGATTACAATGAACAACAAACACTATATATCAACTTCTCAATAAATGAGAATGAATTTCCAGAAAGTAAAAAGAGGATGACATTTTGAACGCATTTAATAACCTGAAAAATGGTAAAACAACGCGGAAAAGATGGAGACAAACATTTGCATTTGTGCAACATCGTCATTTAGGCTGCACAGGATCAAAACGAAAAGTCGAATATTAAAATAAGACTTTATCTTTACCAAACTTTTTTCAGCAGTGCCTTCCCAAATTTTCAGAGCATTCGACTGAAAACAAAAACAAATCAGAATTGATGCGAGATATTTATGCCTCCGTCATTTAGCTTATGGTATCTTCTTACTTTCCACAATTCTATAAAAATAATGAGTGAATACAATTGAGTTTTTCAACGCCGAAAACTTGAACAAGTGTTTTGCAAGAAGATAAAAGTGTATTAGAATTAGATGACCAAATTTTAGAGTGGGTAAAAAGAACGTTTACTTAGAACAACACTGATCGCAGCACAGAAAAGGAACTGAGCAGAAAAATAAACAAGGTTGGAAGCGGAAGGAAAGATTTGCTACATCTTTAGAGAAATGTCCCCTTACTTAAAACATAAAATATAATAAAAAGTAAGGTAAACTACAATGTACTCAATGATGATATGCGGTTATTATAGCAATGGGTTGAAGCCAGCTTTACATTGAATCGGGCAGGCCTTTGGGACGCTCTTCATCCAAGCCAAGCAAGTGACTATCCATGGGTGGGTGAAAACGATCCCGTGTCCACCCAATTAATAGTTTTTTTCAGGGCAGTTAAATTGGTCAATTGGATAGTTACTTGCTTGGCGTGGATGTGGAGTGTGCCGAAGTTCTACCCGATGCAGTATGAAGGTAGATACTAAATAACCGCAAAAATTATAATAAAAATGCAATTTACCAATTATACGGAACTAAATGAGTCCATTTTTCACTCAGAAACTGGAAATGCATATAAGAAGTAACCTGCAAGGACCATAAAAGAAATATTTAGATAAAAGTGCAAATTCAGGTGACAGATGGAGTAAAGGTTCTGGTGGAAACGATGGAAGACGAACCGAGGAAATTCTAAAAAAGAAAAAGACTCCTTTTTAAGTATAGAGTGTGAAAAAGGACCCCGGTGAAGGGTAGGTGGATGAAATTTGCTCAATGGCAGAGTCGAAACAGGATGGCGCAGAAAGCAAGGATCGCTCGGAAAGGAAAATCGCTCGGTAAGGTAATGTGCGGAAATGGTCTGCAAGGAAAGGAAGGACCGCCTGGAAAAGAAAAGTGCGGAGAGGAAAGACCGCTTGAAAAGGAAGTACCACTTGGAAAGGGAAAATGAAGAAAATGAACCCTTGTAAAGGAAAGATGTGGAAACGAAGGACCGCTCGAAGAGGAAAGTTGTGAAAAGGAAGTACCGCCTGGAAAAGAAAAGTGCGGAGAGGAAAGACCGCTTGAAAAGGAAGTACCACTTGGAAAGGGAAAATGAAGAAAATGAACCCTTGTAAAGGAAAGATGTGGAAACGAAGGACCGCTCGAAGAGGAAAGTTGTGAAAAGGAAGTACCGCCTGGAAAAGAAAGGTGCGGAAACCGTTCGGTAAAGAAAGAAGAATAACGACGGCGGAATCAGAACCTCTGAATCAGCGTCGTAGACTAGTGTGAGGCTTACTCCACTCGACCCTCCCTAAACCTGAAAAGACTCAGTTCACATCGAACCTACAAGCAGCACGCTTCGCAATCGCCACGCTTCAGAGCAACGGGGGAAACTCTCACCCTGGGCCGTGATCACTGGAGACTTCATGGCAAGACCTTTGTCGTCAGACGGGCCCCGAATTTTTTTTAAATAAATAAATAAATATAGGTAAAAATCAGGAGAGGTAACACGTGAATAAGTATAAATATTTGGTTGTACCACGTAGGGAAAAAGAGAAATTGATTGGAGCTGGTACTTTCGTCATCTTAATAACATTTTTAAACTCACAATGGTTCTACCTTTGCCCTTAAACAAATATCAATAAATAAAACGACTATTTTCTACATGTCTCCCATATATATATATATATATATATATATATATATATATATATATATATATATATATATAGAGAGAGAGAGAGAGAGAGAGAGAGAGAGAGAGAGAGGGAAATAATATAATAATGGTATGTATGTATATATATATATATATATATATATATATATATATATATATATATATATATATATATATATATATATAAGCTAGTAAAAGATAAAGGATCGCCTCTAAGACAAGAAATCACCAATGACGAACTAGGAGAGGGATGGGTAAATTCGCATTACATTGATTTCTTGTCTTAGAGGCGGTCCTTTATCTTTTACTAGCTTATATGTACCTTTATTATATTATTTTTTCTCGTGTACTTATCCTTGAGTATGAACTGAATAAAGTTCGGAAGTACTTGGAAGCACCTTTTCATTTTTCCTGCGGGACATTGCATTCATTGCGAACCTCACGTGATACTTTGTGAGCTATTCATTTCATATATATATATATATATATATATATATATATATATATATATATATAAGAAGGGGTATAAAACGATTATGGCTAATTACCGGCCACTGAGTTTGACATCAGTCGTGGAGATAATGCTGGAATCTATTAGCAGAATTCTTATTAGGGATCACCTAGATAAACATTAGTTAATTAAGGAATCTCAACACGGCTTTACTGCTTCTAGATAGTAATTAGGTTAGCACTATCATAAAAAGGTTGAAAACCACTGACCTAGGGTGACCAGGCGTCCAGCCTTTTTCAGGACTGTCCGTCATTTTGATGTTTTTAGATCTCCTGTCCAGCAAAAATCCAAAAATCAACAAGTGCTAGGCAATGCGAAATGCTGGGGCAGCACATTACTTATGTATACTAGGTCGAGTTAAATATTACTAGGAAAATTACTGAAAGTTTTATTAAGGCATCTAAAGTCCAAAGGTATTAACAACAAAACCATAAGTGTTTAAAAAATGATTTCGTACTCAAAATGACTAAATATATGTAAGATTGTACAGAACAGTTTTGTACGGTGAATCAAGACCAATATTCTTGCAATTATGATATATGTATCTATCTATGGCAACGAATATTTGGTTGATTTATCTAACGCTATATGCCTTGGCTATGAAGTCTCCATGACAACGGAAATTTGGTTGATTTATTTAATATAGAGCACTATCCAGTGCTTAGCTTAAGCATGGCGTTATAAAAAATTAAGCAAATTTCCGTTTCCATAGAGATTTTATAGACTAGGTATAGCGTTAAATAAATCAACCACATTTCCGGTGTCATGGAGACTTCATAATGGCAAGAATATCAGCATTATTCAACAGACGAAACGTATACGATCCTATAGATAAGTTATTTTCGGTAAATCGGCCAGTAAAATGGGTGTACGCGCCGCGCCTAGAATGAGATATAAACTCATCTTGAAATCAATTCCCACTGCGCCAAGGTACAAACTAGCCAAGATTTCTGAGATGCGCCATTCCAGTTATTTAAGACAAGCTGGCGAGATTTAGTGTTCATGCCGTCGCCCTCGAAACGCTTAACGCGATTTTACCACTGGGTCTTTAGTCCTATTCAAGTTACAAGGCGGCTTCCGCTCCCCCAGAGAAAAGGTCCCTCCAAAAATGACTCCCGCCAAACACCGAACCGATGGGAGCTCAAACGGGAAAGTTCCGCCTGCCGAAATTGAAAGAAGATAACCAGGTAAAAAAAAGAAAAAAGAGAGAACCGCCTCTCCATTATTAAGGATTATAGACCTCCCCCAATGCCGCTATGGACGCCCTTCAAATCTTCACATCCATCCGCTCTTTCCGAGTGAGAGGAGATATGTCAAGATAGCCTCGAAGGCTGCCATAATGCAGGGAAAGCTAAGAGATTTAATTTAAAGAAACCCCGAATCCGCAATTGGCTACTGTTATAAACCACACCCCAACCTCACCCACGTGTTAACATATTCCCCTATGTAGGTTTTTGTATATTTTATTCTATGTATGTATGTTTGTGTGAGTGAGGCTTAGTAATAGAGGGTCAATTGGGAGTTAAGCCATCAGCTAATATGGACCTAGAATATGTCAGTGTTCGAGTGTGACTTGATCCCCTGTAGGGAGATCGAGGGTCATGCGATAAACCACGGGTCAAACACAGAGCAAATGGAGAGAGAGAGCCTAGGTGATAATGGCGCAAGAAGTGGGCGCCTTAAACCTTACTCTGGGGTATAATCTGTTTCCCTTATATATGCTTTTTCTGGGACATTTCTGATCGCCTTGCAGTGCGAAATGGGCGAATTATAACCTCAGTTTGAACAGTCTTTTTTAGACTCCTAGAATAGCCATGTTGGTTAAGCTTCCCGTTCACTGATCTCAGTAACCTGGAGTCAGTAGTTTGTATCTTGGCATCACTCAAATGATTCTTTCTTTTTCGACGGGTCTTTTCTTTCCTATATTTTTCCGTTCTACCCCCCCCCCATTTCCCCTCTTTGTCTATACATTGTAAGGCGAAAATCCAGTGGTCATTGAACTCAACTTTGCCCATTTAGTGGCGGTTTTCACTCTGGCATTCTCGCAGTAGTGCCCTTGTTAGTCGACGTAGTTGTGAGCTTCAAATAGGACACTGAAATGAAGGCGCCGATGCCCCCATTAGTAAGTCGCTTTGGTTGTATGGGATTATTGAAGCGGATTACTCTATTCTTAAAATATCATCGAATCGAGTCAAATTCAATCCAAGATAACAGAAGGAGACTCGTGAGGGCGTAGGAGTGTATGTGCGTGTGTTCGTGTATGTGTGTGCAGTCATGAGTGAGTAAAAAAGAAAGGCGATTTTAACCCCGCGATGTCAAAGCAAAAAGTGAATGCGATGTTGTCAATGGCCAACCGTGACTGAATCGCTGGTCCTTTTCTTCTCATCGACACTTAAAAAAAGAAGTTCATGTTATGGTATTGTGCACCAAACACACGCACACAGACGAGTGTGTGCAAGCGGACGCCATTTGGGAGTTTTAAGTAACCAAGCCAAGTCCATCTTCAGATCGGCGCGCGCACGTTTTGCAATCAACGACGAGAATGATCTTCGGCGTCGTCGATTTGAAATAGCCACAGGATTGAATGAACGTTTGAAGATCGTGAAATCGTTGCTAAACATTTGAGGGTTTTGTTATTTACAAAAACGCACACTGACTGGGACACAAGTAGCATAAAGAGGGGGGTGGTAGAGAAAAAAATCGTAGTTTCATACAAACATAAAAATTTAGAAAATACGAATTTTTTCATTTGAGGAAAGGGAGCGGGTGTCTCATGGCGACTGTTTAGGGTTACTTTTTTATTTTCCCTTTAGTGAAAAAATGAGTGGGAAATGAACCCTGATGCACTTTTAGTTAGGCCATCCCCCACTTCCAAGGACAATCAGGGTGGTTTGGTACCTTATTCTTTGTCCTTTTTCTCTATCAATTCTTTGTCCTCGTTTTCTCCCAAATCCGGCTAAACCTCTTAGCCCAATTCCGCTCCCCTTCGTGGGTGGCTGACAGAAGAAAAAAAGGAAGAGAATCCAAGGCCTAGCGCCTCCGTGGGTGGCTGGAAGAGAAAAAACAAGAGATACACAGTACCCACCCTCCGGGAAAATGAAAGGATTGAATTATATGCTGAGACCACAGGGTATGTCAAAACGAAAAGTTCGCACAAACATTCTATGAACCCACGGATACGAACATATGGGGCTTCGTAGACGGACTCATAGAACAGGTGATGCACAACGGCCTTTCCGCCCCATTGCAAAGTCCAAAATCACCGAATTTTACCTTTAAAGCCTAACGTCCTATAAATAGGACGATAACAAAAAATGAATGGGTACAATTTTAGCGACATCTGCCTGATGTCCTGTTTATTAGACATTTGGATTTTCCAGGTGATTTTCGAAACATTTTTTTTTTCAATGGGTTACCTGGCGACTGCCCACTTGGGCATAAGTCACCGCAAACAAACAGCCCAGTTCTAGGCTACTTTAAAATTAAAATTTTAACAGAAACAATAAAAAGGGGATAACAATCAGGAAGCAAGCTCCGGCGTCGGTGAGAGGTCCCCCTTCCCCCGGCGTAGGAGCCTGCGACCTACAAAAAACAAAACAAAAACAAACAAAAATAACAAATTTCGAAACATTTGATATTAAATCATTTTAATGTTATTTTAAACTTAATATTTCTTCTGAATTATAAAATTTTAATAGCAAATATTTGGGTGTTAATGTGTTGGTAAGGAACAGGGAAGAGCCTAAGACGTCCCCGAGCACGGTGCAAAATAGGAAAAAAGATGCCAAGATTTTTTTGCCCTCTTGAATTTAAAACGCAATAGCAAAGAGGCTGGCTGCATCAAGCAGAAAGTTTACAAGGAAAGATTTGTAAAGAAATGAAGATGGGGGAAGTGAAAATGGGGATGATATAGTTTTAGTTGCAGATCCCCCTGCATGCATTAATACTGAGAGAGCAAATTGATGGTGCTGGGGTATGGAGGGCACATATTCCTCTAGATGTTAGCTGCAGTAAGGTTGTCCATGGTACACATCACATCCCCTTGCAGAAAGAGGAAAAGGAGAGACATAACTTGAGTATCCGTTGTTCCCACAATTTCTTTTTAATAAGTTTTTTTATGCAAATAATTTAATAATTATTTTCTCAAACACATTTGGGCGTTCAATAACTTGCAAGGGAAAATTATTTCATATCTGAGTAATCATATCATTGAAAAATTCTGTACTATCGTCGGCTTAAATCTTTTGCCAACGATTTGAAGTCGTCTCTAATAGCCATTCGGTTATCAAATTCAAATAGTAACTCATAACACAGGCGGCTGGGTTTGAAATTTTTTTAAGGTTCCTCAGGATTTCTTTGTGGTTTCTTAATGAATCAAGCCTCCTGAGCTCAAAAATGAATGTATTTTTGTTCAATCAGGTCAGATTTTCTCAGTACAGCATACACCATTTTCATTGAGATTTACCTCATTTTTCCTGAAAAAAATGTCAAAAACCTTTCTCTATCTAATAATGCATTATTATTGTTATATCATAGAAACAGGAATAAACTTATGTAAACTATAATCCTTTTAATAAAACTAAAAATTAAAGAATGCAACATAATAAAGAAAATAATTCTAATTTCCAAGAAAAGAGGCCCTTGATGATTTTCGTTTGTGCCTGTCATCTGGTGCATCACGCTTCAAACACCAACAGTAGTCAGCAAGCATGTTTACGTCCCATTTACCCTGGTACCTGGATTCCATAGTTTTTTTATGTCCTGGTGGAAGCTTTCCCCCTGTTCTTCACTGTAATCACCGCAGTTGTCGGGAAAATAATCCAGATGGGACTGTAAAAGATAGCTTAATAGACATTCGAGCTCCCAAATGTTTGAGACTTGTTAGGAGCTGGTTGAACAGAGCAACATATTCTGGGCTTCTTTTATTGCCTAGAAAATTGTTAAATAGAGCTTTGAAAGCTTTCCAGGCATCTTTTTCTATGCCCGTCATTGATGACTCAAACTGCTGAGCTCTCATCAAGTTCCTGATCTCAGGTCCATCAAAAATTCCCGCAGCTTAGCGTCACTGGTTTGTGGAAATTTTTGAAGAAGAAATTTAAAAGCTTGGCTTTTTTATTAAGGGTTTTGACATAAATTTTCGTTGTTGCAAGCTTTATACGCAGTGGAGGAAGCAGTATTTTGTGAGGAGGCACTAAAGGTTCAGCTATCACATTATTAGATCCAATACTAAATGCTTCTCGTGGAGGCCAAACCTTCTTCTCATAGTGCATACTATATGCACGACTGTCCCATAAAAATAGGAAACAGGGATGCTACGTGTAGCCTGTTTGCATCCCAAGTATAAGAGACACTACCTGAAAAGAAATTTAGCAGGGTATGTAAATTCAAAGTGTGATACTTCTATAAACAAATTCAAAATAATATTTCTTAAAACAATAAGAATATGAATATGTACTAAAAACTCCTGTATTGGAACTAATTAGATATATGTACATCTTATTTTGAGTTTATTGAGTATGTTGTATACCTTCTCAATTAGGATATGTTCCCCATTAACCCAAAAGGATGCATTAACCTATAGGGACACACTTCAACAAAAAAATATAACTAAAAAATATAACTAAAAATATAAACTTATTAACATAATTACTTAATATGTACACAAAATTTACTGCGAATACAGTAGCGCAAAAACTATTGAAATTTTGATGTTGTATAGGACACGTATACACTATAAAATTATTATCACCCCCAGTATCGCAAAAACTGGACCTGATGGAGAAAAACGGATGCAAGATTCGGATTAGGTCAATTTTATTAAGAAACACTAAAGAAAACCTAAGGTACATTTTTGACGCAGACCAGTGTAATTAACGGCAAATCCAATCGCTGAATGAAATAATACTGAGAAGTTCAAATATTCTCAATATAGTTGTATAATACAATATTACGTCCACCAAAAGTTAATACAGTATTTAAATCATGGCGTCCTTGAACCAAAACTATCACTATGTCTCAAATTATTGGTAGTATCTCTAGTACAAGATCATGCACGATACTACTTATAACTATACCTATCATTGAAAAATAGGTGTTCCACCTATTAATTTTTTTATATTATGTGAGACGCCATTTAGCCAAAATAAATTAAAATCGAGACTCAAAGGATCAAAATAACACAGAGTATGGTTATAATTGCTTTTGTCAATGGAACATTAGTGCAAATCATCACAGGTGTTTACGAGTTGCGTTGTACTTGCGGTAAGGTGCGTTTCCTAGACACAAACTCAGTAATGGCGGCCGAGATTCATAGGGAAGCAAAGTTATTGAGCAAATTAGCGAGCAGCGAGTGATATATAAATCATTTCAGGCCAACATATGTGGAAATAAATGCCCTAACTATATATATATATATATATATATATATATATATATATATATATATATATATATATATATACAATAAAAAAAACACTGTTTTGGAGCCTAAAGTTTAATAAAACGAGACTAGTTTCGATATGTAGTTTTCATAGAAAGCTAACGCCTCCAGATTAATGTCAATTTCTTGTTATTATATATTTCAGGTTTTATTTGTTAATTTCTCTAAGTTAACGGCTGCAGATGATATGGGAAACTACATATCGAAACTAGTCCCGTTTTATTAAACTTTATTGCTCCAAAACAGTGTTTTTTATTTTACATTTAACTTACTCGTTATTGAGTGAAACAGTGCTTATATATATATATATATATATATATATATATATATATATATATATATATATATATATATATATATATATATATATATATATATATATATATATATATATATATATATATATCAAGAATTATCTGCAATAACGCAATCATACTTATGCAGTTATGAAGGCAATATTTGGCTTACTAGCACTTCATCAAAGCCCTCGAAAGGGGCTCTTCTCACATATACGAGAATGTAAAAAAAAAAATAAGCTTTTCTAAGCCTATTTTATGCGTTATCTTCTCGTGTATATGAAAAGAGCTCCTTCAAAGCGCTTTGATGAAGAGCTCGTAAGCCAAAAATGCCTTCATATCTTTGTGTCTTCCAATTTCCCTTTTTCTCGCCTTAAAAACCTACTTTCGATTCTCATTTGTTCATTCACATTAAATAGACTCGCGCTCTCTCTCTCTCTCTCTCTCTCTCTATGGTTCCGAACCTTAGCTTTAAGTAATAGTCTTAAGGTGTTGGGTTAATGCAACCAACCTACATCATATAAAAATGCGATCGCATAAATAATACACATAATTACCCCTAATTCCGCCACTAATAGGCTCAACCATAAGTGGGATCAGAGATAATAGATGAGTTGATAGCCAAATTTTAAGCGTTTAATTTTCAACCAAATAAAAAGTTGTTGTAGCTCAACAACCGTGAAAATTTGTTAAAGTTATATCAGGGCGTCCAAATTTTATAAATAAATATTTAGAAACCAGGCAATGGCTTCGCTACTAAAATTAAAATTATAATAATTTTAAAAAGGAACTCTAAACATAATTATCCCCCTTTCAAAATATCACGTTGCTAAAATATAGAGATATAGAAGAAGATACATAAAATAAATTTTTCCAACTTCACCATTTGTTATTCTTTGGGTTTTAAAAAAAATCACAGAATTTCGATACTTATATTTATTTCTGAACTGCACCATTTTGTTGTTTTTTTTTATATTATAAAAGAATTATTAGAAATAACTGATGAAAAAAAATGTCATAACCAAACTAAGATGAAATTATTATTCAAATACTCAAAAAAATCCCCTTCTTAAATTATAGTTAGTGATGATTATATTCGGAAGGTGTAAAATATATAAAACGAAATTAGTTCTTATCAATATATATATATATATATATATATATATATATATATATATATATATATATATATATATATATATATATTATGAGTATTAGTGCGGACATTAATTAATTTGAATACAAGGGAAGCAGCTTCGCCACTCCCCCTTACAGGAGGAGCTTGCGCTTCGCTGTCAGACTTTCGGTCTGTGTCCTATGGCCTATCATTATTTTTTTTTCATCTAAATTTGCCTTAATAATTTCCGGCCAAAATTTTAATAAATTTTCTCAACTTCACCATTTGTATTTCTTTTAGTTTAAAAAAAAATCATAAAAATTCGATACTTATATTTATTTCTGAACTTCACCATTTTATTTTTTTTATATTATAAAGGAATGATTAGAATTAACTTTGATAAAAAATTTAAATATACTTAGGTTGTCGTCAACCGAATTAAAAGAAAAAATCTTATTCAAACCTTCAAAAAATATCGTCCTTAAAATATAGGGTTATGGAGGATTAGGAACTGAAGACAGGATCTCAATTTATTATTATTTCCCAATCTTTTAAACTATTTTTTTTTAATATTGCTGATACAATATGGAAGAATAAATACTACCATTTTTTCGTGTGTAATTCTAGTTCCTAGCTCTCAAAAGTATTGTATATATTTGTACTCCGTTGGTAGAGTACCTATTTAGATGCGAGAGGCGAATGACGTAACTTACCAATTATTTTAGAGCACTCTAATGGTAGCATCATGATGATGATTTAACAAGTGGGGAAATGTGTTGTAGGTATAGATGTGTTGTAGGTATAGATAGTGGTGAAGAATATTTTAGTTGTGCCCTGGTTTAGAGAGCATCTCAAGCTTTTTCCTTTTTCTTCTTCCTTTTTTCTTCCTCTTTCGATGGTGTCAGTGTGGTTGCTGACTCTTTGGATGGTCATTCTGGCGACCATTTGTTTCATTCGTATTTTCTCATTTATTTTTCCTTACTTGTATTTATATATTTTTTGGATCTTTTCTGTTTGTCGGCAGGCGGATCTTTTGTACCAAATTTTCGACAATAATACAGTTTTTTGAGTGCTGAATATGAATATAACATTTATTTTTTCGAGAAATGAAAAAGAGGTATCAAAAAATACAAAATTTAATGCGCACTAGTTTAGAACATTATTCTATAAACAATTATGATTATATACTGGGGGGCTGTGCCCCCCCAATTGATTGAAACTCATGATCATCGTAGGGAGGTCCCTAAACCCCCCACGAGCAGTCCCCTTGAATTTACTCCAAAAAGGTTAAACATATTGGAACACGGCGGTACCCGCCGTGAGATGCTCGACTCCTACTTATGTGAATTTATGTGGCGAAAACGGAATAGAAATGAAAATTTGTTTAAAAAAATATTATGGGATACTTATATGTAAATACAAATGAATGTTTGAAGAAATGATAAAGGGAGTGAACAATAATATTGGGAAATCATATGGCAGTTTAAGTGCGTTTCATTTCCATTTCGGTTTTTTTTTCAAAATGTATCGGACAAACCAAAATTTACAGTTTGAAATTTCTTTTTTCAGATACTTCGTTTCATTTCCCCCAAAAGGAAATGTTATATTCGTATTCAGCACTCAAAAAAACTGCATTATTGTCGAAAATTTGCTACAAAAGATCCGTCTGCCGCCAAACAGAAAAGACCCTATTTAATTTTATCTCTCTTTTTTTAGAAATATATATACATATATAAATATACTGTATCCTCCGTCATTAGGAATTCAAGCCTTTGAAATATATATCTGCTAACTCGTTATCTTTCATTCTTATTTTTAATTCGGTTTTAGTTTTCATTCTTGTTTCGCTATCTTATTATTTGTTTATTTATTCGATTCATTTATTTGTTAGTCATTTATTTTTTTTTTATTAGGTAGGGAACTTCGCCTCTTTTTAATTATTATATTTCTTTTGTTTTCGTTTAATGTTAATTTTGGGGCCTTTCGCTTATTTTAATTTATTTATTTGCTTTGTATTTATTTTCTTTTAGGCACTTCGCCTCTTTTGTTTTTTCTTGTCTCTCTGTGTGGTTAATAATCTCGTATCGTGGAGTCGTTTAGGTAATTCTTTTTGGTAACTAGGATCATTTAGTTTTGGTTAGGTGTCTATCTCGGCTTGGTCTTCTCGGGAGCACAGTCTTCCGCTTGGGAATAAGGCTCTCCTGGTGACACGTCCAATTAGAGGTTGTGGATATCCAGATTTGCGTCAATAAGTGGGAGTATTACGTCATCTACCTTTTCTCAGGTCTTTTTCCCTAGCCTTTGGAGGACCATATTCAGTGGTTTTAGTCCTGCTCTTGCGTGCAGTTCCGTCTGCCGAATACGGTCCATTCTGCGCTCGCCAGCATCAGCAGGGTAGCTTTGTTCTGGACTATCTGCATTTGTTTGAGAGAGGTTGAACTAGCTGCCTGCATTACCACTGCCTGGTACACCAGTGTTGAGCGCACCGGGGCAGTGTACAGGTTTTTTGATGTTGGCGCTCAGGCTTTTGAACATGTACAGTTTTCCAAGGTCTCTTTTGGCTAGGGAGATTCGGTTGTTGATGTGCGCCTTATACCCTGTTAAGGCGATGCGCAGACCCAGGAGTTTACCCTCGTCGGAGTATGGGTAGAATTTATCTTCAACTATGACGTCATCGCGTTTCCGGCGGTTCGCTGGTCTTAATTTGGATTTAACTTAGACTTATAGGTGAAAGGACTTGTCATAAGTTGTTCTTTTAAACAGTAGGCTGCGGATTTGGGGTTTATGGATTGGTGAGAGTTCGAGCGATGGATTTTGTGGATTACTTCTGATAAGCGCTTGTAACTTTTGGTCATCTAACAAATAAAATATTTAGGGTTGCCCGATTTGGCGTAGTGATGACAGAACAACAATCTAAATTGTCAGAGAATATATTCCTAAATTACTGAAAACATGAAACGAAAACATTTTGACAGCCTGTCACCTATCAACTAATTTAGACAAGTATCGTCTTTGAATAACCAAATTATATTTTGTTTACATAACCGCCAGAGGAGATAAACAAGTCTTCTCAGTGGTAGGCCGTCGTACAACAACGCTAAAATTTATACAATCCAGTATGATCTGACGAAATTAATAAACCTTTTACTAAACTATTATATATCTGTAAATAAATAATATGCTTTAAATAATACTTAAAGCATTCAACTCAATAAAACTGAAACCCCAGATTTACTTTAATTATGCCGACGCGCTAAAGCAATGTAAACAGAAAGGGAATTCCGTCAAATATTGTATAATTAACATTCCTTCCGCGACTAGAAAAGTAGTGTCCAGAAGAGTCAAAAAGAAACCCAGATGAGTGTAAACAAACTATAAAAACTATTCGTTCTACCCTAGGCATAAAAATACTATTCATATCCTTGTATGTCACCTTATTGTATTATCATATATCCCTACGGACAACTGTTTGAGCTTCCGCGCTAAGCTGTCCTCCTACAAACATTTTGCTCAAAGACAGATTCTTGTCATAGGGCAAACGTTCTTGTACAAACACCTTCCGAGGTTTTAATCGCCTTCTAAACATTTCCCTTATCAATTAAAATTGATAATAAAGCAGTCTACCTGGCCAGGTATAATCTGTCAACCTCGCACCCCTTGTCACACCGATTTAACTCACCGTCTCCTTTCAAAACGAATTGAATGTCATGCCAAGGCCTACACCGGGCCTAGCCCCTAAGCCGTAATGGTCAGTGGAAGACATTCGGGCCTTTTGTGTTTGACTTTCCAGGTTGGGTTTCGATTTTAGTAATTGAGGAATTGGGTTTTTCTTTTATTACCTCCTACCTCTGTATTTAAACAGTTTCTTTAAAAGGGTAGGCAAAACCAAATTTGTAGTCAGTTTATGGAACTTAATCTAATCCTTAAGTATGTATTATATATTATCCCTACAAACGAAATATTTTATTTATTGTCTTAGACCGACCCGTCCTTATAAAGGTAGAATGTCCAGACCGACCCGACCTTGAAAATGTAGAATGTCCAGCACAAAATTATCTCCTACGAGGTAAAAAAAATTAATCTAATCAGCCAACATTTTGTAACACAGAAAAATTTTTGTTTCTTATTATTTCGGAATCTTGAGATTAAAAATACTTTGTAATCGTGTCAAAATTTCCGAAAGAATAATTAACCAATTTGACACAAAACCTATTCAGTAAAAGGTTCCGTCTTCAAAACAGGGTATTTGTTTGAAGTTAAAATAATAAATCTAACAGTAAGGGGTAGAAAACGGGTAAATTTGCCCATTTAGCAATACTACCTATATAAATAACAGTGTAGCCAGCACACCACCGATAGTATTTAGAAAGCCCTTTTATTGAGCAGTACTTGTAGATAATTGCATTTGTTCACCTGCTAACACACGCACGCGAGAATGAAGATTAGGCTTAAAATGATTGAACAATAGAGAAAAAAAAGTTCACGGGAGGCAAAAGAAAAAAAGATTGTCTAATAGGAGAGGCGTTAGAGCCGAACAAGGCCTTTTGTAAACCATTCTACAGGACCTGCCTTTTTCTTAGGGCGTGTAGGTATGGATGAATCAAACTAAGAACGGGTTATATCTATAAATGTAAATACATGCACTTTATTGACCATATATAAACCGCCGCTGACGCCAGTTACAGGCGTTAACTTCTTTTTAATGTCTGGATAAGAAATAAATTCGAACGAGATAGGCTGCGCAGATGAGACTACATGCATGACTATAATTTATTAATGATAGAGCATTTCTATGGTTTTAAAATATATTTGCCGGCTGCATCTTGGTGTAATAATAGAAGAAACGATACACCCCACAAATAAATGTTTTTAAATTATTTCAGTTGATCAATCGTTCAGCAGATTTGTAAAAATAAACAAACGTCGTTGGTGTTAACTCTTACGATAATTATTGGAACAAGCTTGTACTTAAAGCTCATGTAGCAACCCTTGGAATAAAGAGCACATGGAGTTCTTCAAGAGGTTGTCTATTAAAATCAGTATGATTGAATGTTTGCTCATTGGATTAAACAGTTTTCCTATATGATAATTTTCTTAATAAACTGTATGCCTAGTTTCCATATCTATAGGAGCTGATCAGCGGCTTCCCGTACAGCCAGAAAAAGAAGTTTAGTAAAAAGTTCGTGGGGAAAGCGACATGGAAATGAAATGAACACTCAACTCTCCAGAACCTTAACGGTCCCCTTGTGGGGTGGTTCTTTACGAGTACCAGAGATCAAACCAGTGACCGCAGAGTCAGAAAATATAAAAAACAAAGCTGAATTCCTTAAAAAAAAACGCAATACCGAGCAGAAAAAACGTGAACCGGGACTCGGAAAATCATAAAACCATGGTCTGTACGAAATCCCCGGTCTATGTGACGGAACGTTTCACATCGGTTTTCTCCATCAAGCTTCCGCCATACATTTATCACTCATTTCCACCTCTTAACATCCATCACTCACACGAAGGTAGGCCTAATGCTCAAGGGGACAGATATTTACCGCAGCTCGGATTTCACAAGTGATAGAGGGGGGCTCTAAAGATTAAAGATTTAGTGAAATAAGAGTATAATGGAATAGAAGAACTGAACGAAAATTTGGAAGAGAACACGACGAAGTAAACAAATCGCTGAAACAAAGATAATTTTTTTTTTTCATTTTCTGAGGAATAATATAATGACGCCAACGGATGAAAACTCGATGAAGCGAAAAAAAATAAATAAACAGAAATCAGGAAAAGGATGAAAACTATAGTAGAAAGGCACAATCAAAGCCTACAAACCGATCCTTAAACATCTAAACACTAGTAGGGCTTGAAAGGTGGAAATGTCAACCAAGTGAGAAAATACAAGACCCGAGGACCCCCTTCATAACATAACTGGAAGGACGACAAAAGCTAAAAGAGCACAGAAAAGTCGCCCAAGTCAGCGCGTACAAGAACTTTTACATCAATTGATTTCACTTCCGGTACTTCTGTTTTCCCAGCACATACACCTCCCTCCAATTAAGCTACACCTTTCTTCGATTTCCTCTTTTCAACAATCTGCTTATCAACCAAAACTTCTATCTTCCTTAACTCTCTTTTTCACCTCGTCCCTAACCTACACTCCTTTCTTCCTCTTGCACGACGCCGACTTCGCTATACCACACTTCTACTAATTCATTTAGATTCCATCGCCTGCCCCGTCGACTTCTATTCACAATCACGCTCCTCATTTGTCACCATCACATCAGGGCGGCGCCATAACAGTACCCAATGCATCACAATTCACAAAGCGCCCAATTATTTCATTCCTATGAACGGATCCGTGTCAGAAGGCCCCTCATGTGCATTGTATAATCCCATGAGGGATTTGATATATATATATATATATATATATATATATATATATATATATGGCGCAATAGCATCGAGGCCGAGGTTTGTGAGGAGAGATTCATAAAGAGAGTGGTGAAGGTAAAATGAAAATGTGTGGGGGAGGTATAGCAGTTCCCGTAGTTTGCCCTCTCGGTCCCACTACATGTAGGATGTACAGCTATCTTCCACACATTTTCACAACTTTATTTATCGATCTCTCCTTAACAACTGCTTGCGTGGCGGCCTGGTTGCTTTTGTGCTTTAAATGTGAATGCATAAAACAGACATGGGTCAAGGAGGGAACGAATCTATGGGAGAGTTAGCGAGGTTTGATCTTTGAGCTAAGGAAATTTTTACTGTTTATTGGCTTTAGTGATGCAATTTTATAAATATAAAATAAAACCTCACAAAGTTAAATGAGTTTCCGAATCTATGCTATTGATATCCATTATGACAATTATGACCGTAGGAACAAGTGTGCCACCACTACTTAGTGCTTTGCAAGGGGTGCATGTATGGTAAAAGATTGAGAACCATCTTTAGAAAGGAAATTAATGAAAAAGAACGAAAGTTTTCCATCAAATCTGAATTTTTTTACGATATTACACACCTCAACTTTTATCTAATTCATTTTATTATTTTAATTCGTCCTTATTATGCCTACATCTCCCTCTCCAATAAGTAAATAAGAACTGATATCCTGGAAGCAATTAGGGGACTAGTCCTTGGGGATTTCAAGCGGACCTTGAAGACCTTCCTCACTCACGACTTTCCTTAAGTGGGGGACGAGCGCTACTTGAAGAATTATGGTCTCGAAGAGCGCTATGCAAAAATGGGTATTATTGTTAAATTAAAAAGTACATCGACCTCCATCTTCAGACATAATAATAAAAGGGTACTTTGCACTGTGCTATGCAATACTATAAACTTTCACAGAGCACTTGTCTAGATATGGGAAGGAGTACATATATGGCAGGAGAATGGAAGTCATTGTGCTTCTGACAACTCTCTAATTAGTTCTAACGATATGGTGAATTTTGTCTATTTATCTCTTTTATTATTTCTTAAGTTATTACGTCTACGTTGGTTATATCAGTTTCCAAAAAGGTCCTGAGGTAGGAGGATGCGACACTGGTTGCCCCTCCGCTAACATGGATTGATTTATGTCGTTTTAGGATCATGTGACGTCAAGTGTATATAATATATGGGTCATATTAGACCATATGTGGAGAAATTGGAAGTTCTAAGAAAAAGAACGATGGCGGGAAAGAGGAGGAGTGTTCAAATGTTTTATGATGGAAAGAAGGGGGGGCGGGGTATTCTATTTTGTAGTTCTGGGTGTTCGTAAAAAAAATTGGAGTACTTTTCTTTTATCGCCAGGATTTTTTTTTTACTTTTCTACTATCGACAACGATTTTTTTTTTTACTAAAATACTAGGTTAGGTTGAATCATTGATGTTTTGTCAAGTAAATATTTTGATAGTTTTTGCGTTAATAACCTAACCTAATTCTAATAAATAAAAGATAAACAATCCTTTAGTAAAAATTATGTATATAAATAAAAACCCTATAATACAAAAATTGTCTATGATACGAAATAAAAAAATATTGGCTGTCGATAATAGAAAAATACCCAAATTTGGGAAATTTGCTCTTTAGACCATTTAGAGATGTCATGAGCGAATCAGATTTTTGTTTTTTTTACTATTCTATTCTATTCATTCAAGAATGAATATTGAAAAGTGACTTTACTTGCAATTGCTGATTTAAGAGAGGAAGGGATACTTTTAAGCTCCCCCCCAAACTAGCCTTTTTGATAATTATAACAATAGTTATTAAGATGTCGGCGAACAAATTTAATTTTGCTAATTGTTAACAAATGTGTCGCTAGTAGAGAGGTAGCCGTTAAAATAATTACATAAAAAACTAATATTAACCTTAAAAACAAGTTACCTTGGTTCCCTATATTCAAACGAGTGGGCCGTCTTGTGGCAATTAAAGATAGCGTGCCCCCCCCCCCCCAATTCTCAATTTTATAAACTTTCAGCGTAATTAAGAAAATGCAAACCAATTATAATCATTATATAAAACTAACAAACCCAAATAATCTAACCTCCTTAACACGTCAAATAGCTCAATTATGAAAATAATAACAAAACGGAACTGTAAACAATCAGAACTTCGCCAGGTCGAAGCATTATTGCGTTGGTAAATCGGGTTGAAATATTCATTTTAAGAGACTTTGCCTATAAGTGGTGATGCCCCCTCAAAATATTACTCATAGGAGACTATAATTTATTTTTAGCATGTTCAGCTTGAGAAAAAACCTATACAATAGCGTGTGCGACACTTATTAACAATTACTTTTTTTAATGAAATTCAAAACTCAGATTAAAGCCAGGGTTAGCAAATCAAAATACCTATCCGTAAAACCCCGGGTTTCATTACAGGTTTTGGGGGGAGGTTTCAAGTAAAATTTGAAAAAAAAACGGGTTACTTATCATTATTTTACTCAAAATGCATATTTATGATTATAATTTCCAAAAATATGTATCAAATTAGGGTTATTTCTTTGATAGTGACTCATAATTCATTTCTCCTTCTACAGGTTATGGCTATTATGGGTACCCACAATTCTTGACGATGATATAATAACTAATTAATATTATAAAAATAGAGATAGCTATTCTTTTTCTACGTTATTCTAATGATTGTAGCGCTTTTTCTTTGAAAAAAACAAGAGATTTAAAAAAAGAAAGAATAAAACGCGGGTTTGAGGGGGGGGCACTTTTTTTAAAAAAATTGGGGAGGGGGGGGCCAACCCTGATTGAAGCGCTTCGAAAATTGCCCCCCTCCTCCAATTCAATCAAAATGTAATTTATATTACAATAAAAATTGATATCTAGCCTGAGACAAATAGCTCAGGGAACGGATGAGACCTAGAACAAGTACTGGAAACAACTTAAAAGTGGCGATATGATATAGTAGTCGAACAGTACTCACCCCTTTGAGTGAGCTCTACGAAACCAACTCCGTTGCCGTCGGACCACTGGCACAAATTGCACTGTTCCTCCTCAGCGGGGAAGTCGAAACGTTGATCGGGATGAATATTTACTCCTTCGGATACCAATCTAGCCACAAACTTTTCCATAAAAGGGGGCATTGGTGGAGGGGGTATAGTTAATATGAGGTCAGGTGGAGGACCTAACTCGGACAGAGAGTCACAGCCCATCCTACCACTGCAACTACTATTCGAAGACTGAGGCTCTCTCCAAAATAATTGCGGCAGAGCAGAAGACATCGCTGGTTCTCGAGACGCGGCTATACTGCGATTGGTCAATTTACCATCTATTACGTCTTTTATTAGTCTTTATTCCAATGTCTTTATCTTCGCTTTGCTTTTTTTCCCAATGGCAGCTTCGTTGTGCTAATTAGCAAAGCGTTTGAGAAGTTCCTAGAATAGCTGCAACGTATGTAAATATTTTCCAAAAATGTCTACTTAATTATTCGAATGTCAAAAATACTCTGCAATTTAGTGTTAATCAATCAAGAGATTTTTGTACCCACATCTTTATCCTTTTTTTTAATGCAAACGCTTATTCCTCGAGTGCGTTTTTTTGTTGTTATTCTTGAATAATTCCACTAATGAGTTGTGAACGAAGAAATGTGTTAAATTGAGTCGTTTCCGACTGACCAACGAGTTTGGCTGCGCCCGGTTGCGGCTTGAGCAACACGGCGTGAGGGCTTATTTTTTCTACCTGAAAAGAGAAAATAGGGAATGCTGTAATTCAGGTGCGGGTTGACATCTTATTAAACAGAAAATCTTCCTTGACATACACCGGATATAACATAATTTACACTAAAATGAAAATTTAGCCATGCAGTTTCTTGGTCATTAATTTCTCGCCTGATTTTTTTTCTTGTTTAATATAGTGTAATGTCTAGATGTGTGTATGCTGGTAATTAAATAAAAAAATACAGTAACTAACAGTGCTTTAAATATCGAGAATGAAAGAGAGCAATGAACAACGAACTCAAATTAAGTTATTTTAAATTTTTAAAAAGGCTATTCTGATAAAAAGTAGATAGAAGTAGAACACATGCATGAATCTTTTGCTCATTAATATAATGTTATAATATATATATATATATATATATATATATATATATATATATATATATATATATATATATATATATATATATATATATATATATATATAACATATGGAAAGATGTATCTAAGAACTGCCAGACCACCCAAGCACAACTGCGGGAAAAGTCTATAACATAGAGGTTAAAATCGTATAATAAAGTTCCCAATATCTGTAGACCACGTTGTGTGTACATACATACATACATACATGGGTGCGGATCTGAAATTAAGCTTGTATACACATAATCACGTAATTTCACACGCAGTCACGCAACGTAAAACTGCGTGTCATAATATTTTAATTATCCAGTCTTTATTTTGAGTACCAGGATCATTGATACGATTAGAAATAAAGATTAGTCATGTTAAAGCTAGAAAAGAAAATCTGTCAATTTGTATAAAGCTAGAAATAAAGATAAGACCAGCGAAATTTCGCCAGAAATGCAGACCTAACTAGTTTAAATTTAGAAGTCGAGATCCACAGGGGTAAAAAACTCTAGAAATGGAGATTCGTCGTAAAAAATCTAGAACTGAAGATCTGCCGTGTCAAAACTTAGGAATCGAGATCGGTTTTGCTGCATTTAGCTCGCAATGGAGACGTACCGTGTTAACGCGAGAAAGAAATAGAGATAAGAATCAAGCTCTGCCTCGTCCAAATTGACAATTCAAAATTACTTTCTTTCAATTCCAAGTTCCGATAACTCCTTTGACTTTGCATTGGATCTCCTCTACCGAAAGAGCCAAAAGTTTAAGTGGACACATTAATTTTGTAGTATCTAAGCGCCACTGCTTCAAATTACTAACCCACGCCATCTAATAAGTTTGTATAAGTTTAAAAGTTTAAGAGTCGAAAAACAAAGAAATTTATTCAGAATTTTAGTCTGTTGGTCTTTTGTCTTTATGTATATATATATATATATATATATATATATATATATATATATATATATATATATATATATATATATATATATATATATATATATATATATATATATATATATATATATATATATATATATATATATATATATATATTCTCTGCATTATTGGTAGTGTTATTATCTATCTATTTTCTCCTATTGTATCGTAACAATTTGTATCCATTTATACTCTTAGACGTTAGGACCTCACCTGATTTAGTCTCTGGTTGTGATTGAAGAGAGTGGTGCTGGTCCTCTATTTGCCCCTTTCACTTACTTCTCTTAATATCTATTTTTATTTATCTTAGCTCTTTTTTCGTTCGTTTACTAACGAAGGCATCTTCTCTTGATTTTAGTCGCGGGCGACTCTAAATCTCACTATGTCCGTCGGTTCTCGTTTTGCTTTTTCGTTGTTTTGGTAATAACATCGCAACTATTCGGCGGAATTTAACGAAATTTGAAACCCATATGTTGTTATACATTCCCTTTTGAATGATATAATTTTCAAGGTCCTCCCAAGGTTAGCATTGGAATTATTTTGTTTTGGCAATAACATCATAACTATTCGGCCGATTCTAACGAATTTTGAAACCCTTCTGTTTTTTGTTTTTTTGCATTCTCTTTCGAATGATATAATTGCCAAAGTCCTCCTAAGGTTAGCCTGGGAATCAGTTGGAAATAACATCATAACTATTCGGCAGATTCTAACGAAATTTGAAATCCTCTATTTCGAATGATATACTTGCCAAAGTCCTCAAGGTCGTAAGGTCATAAATTAGAATAAGTGAGAGCACGCAACTTTGGTCAGCAGACCTTGTTTTATGAGGAGGAGGTTGATGGAAAAGCAGAAGATATGGGAAGTGCAAATGTGTGGAAAGTTCAAATTTCCGTTGACCCCCTTCCTCTCCCTTCCTTGGGGAGTGAGGGGATAGCGAGCGAGCTTTCCTCACATCCTTTATTCAAAGAAAGATTTCTTATACTCCGACTGTTTTCCAGGGGGAATTTTCGTCCAAACTATTAGTTGTTTAACCTCGGTTTCGATTTAACATTCATAAAATGGATAATAATAATAATAAGGACAATGGGTGTTTTTGCTTGAGGGTAATGTTTGATTAATGACAACTGTTCCAGGTAATTGTTTGCATGAGCCCAATGAGTCTTTTTGCTTGGGGTAATAATGTTTGATTAATGATAACTGTTCTAGGTAATTGTTTGCTTCATCACAATGGGTCTTTTTGCTTGAGGGTAATGTTTGGTTAATGGAAACTGTTATTGGTAATTGTTTGCTTTGGGACAATGGGTCCTGAAAAAGGTGATTGACGTTAATCGGTTGCTTGAGAGCAAGTGTACCTTTGTTGTGGGTTGAATGAGAGTAATGGTGGCTTGATGACAAATTGGCCTTTAATTGACTACTCTAAGGTAACTGCCTCAAGGGAATGGTGACTTAAGAGTAATTGGTGTCTTTGGAGTGAGGGATGCTTGAGGGTAATTGGAGGTTTGAGGGCAAATAGTCCTGTTTATTGTTTAATTGGGGGTTATAGTTAGATGGTGCTAATTCGTCTTGGCAAATGTCATAACTGACCCTCATTATTTATCTTTGACCTTTCTAAAGCCAACACGAACGATGGAGTGCAGCAAGCGCAACAGGTGCTCTCCGAGTGGATATGAATAGTGAAAATGAATGAAACGTGACAATGAATAAAAACAGATTTTGTTCACCTTGAATTCCGGCCTGGTAGCGATTCCCATATTCGAGAGCTGTTATTTTTAAGGGTTAATATTTATTTAAAACCTTCTAACTTTGGTAATCTGTTGATTGATATATAATTATTTCAATGTTTCTATTCTTTGAGTGGATTTCACCTCTAACTGATAAACAAAAAGAATAAAAATTGCCTTAACGTTCCCGTCGACCGAACCGAATAATTTTTGACACAGTTATTAGCTAATTTAACCAACTTGAGGATGTTAAGCCCCGCCCACCGTACACGCTAGCCAATGAAATCTCTTCCTCAAGGTGACGTCGCAATCGCTACTAACACCTGTAGAGGTTGGATGAACATCTGTGCCGAGACAATTAAAGTGGTTATTCTCATCTAGCTCTAACGTGGCCTAATCCTGATACAATCTTGGAATGACCCGGTCATTTTCTGTCATACATGACAGTCTCTTGAAAATAGGAACCGTCTAAAAAAAGAACCATTTTTCTCGTAGCGCTTGTTAGACATATTTAAGTGTTGTTAAAATGACTCCGAATTGCCGTCCGGTTAACAATTTCTGTTATCTCTGTATCTTATTTATATGTAAATGTCAAAAAAGGTCGGTATTTTATCTTTTTGATTATATATGCATATCAAAGTCGCCCAAAACATAACATACAAAATCAATGGAGGGTTTTAAGAGTGTGACAGACATACCAGACATTGAAATTCCATTTCTGGTTCGAAGCTTCATCCAGTTACATGAGCCTATTCAGGTATGTATAGGTCGCTGGCCTTCATGATCGCCATACAAAAATACTAATAACTATTATTCGACCCCCCAAGAAGATCACTTCATGGTTCCCTCGAGCTCACCAGAGATTTTCATGCTGATTTTTATGTTGGTTTCATCTGATCAAGGCATGGATGGCGTTACGTATTTACGCCGTATCGCCGAAAATGACGAACACCATGAATGATTAAACATATTCACACTGCAACAGTTAAAACTGCTTGAACAAGTATGATGAGCAACTAACTTCTTTCGAATTAATTTTGGAAAGACCCTGTTAATATCAGGTGTGGAAGAAAAAAAAAGTCCGATAACGAAAGCCAAGTAGTTTCACATTCAAGACTCATGATTGTTAAAACACCCTGTAGATATAAATTACTATAAACTACGGTGGTAAAACACCTAATCTAGTATTATTTATATTTTATACCAATATTAATATGTTATAGTATTATTAATATTTTATAGTACTATTAGTATTTTTATAGGGTTATTAATATTTTAAAGTTTTATTATTATTTTAGGGTACTTTACTCCAGTTCAAGACCACGAGACAGAGAGGAACTAATTAAGGTGGGCTCATTCTAAAGTTATTAATTTGTTTAAGTTTCTAAGAAGCGTAAACAAACGCGGGCATCTCCGCCAGGAAGAAGGAATCGGTGCGGTGAAGATTAAGCGAAAATGTGTCTAAGATATATAACCGCAGGTCCATCTTCGCGCCAGGAGGGCGCGCACTCCTCCAAATCTCAGCTGCAGCAGGCTGATCCTTGCTAAAGATGACACCCCTTTGCGAGGGGCAGTTCCTGGGAGAATTACCTGCTGGGCCTTGACCAGAGCATTCAGGAGAGGAGGGACCGGCTGTGGTGTGGAAACCTGATCCCTGGAGGTGCCAGGAACGGATTCGATTGTCCTGGACGGGGGGCGATCGAGTGACAGATTGAAGCTGGGAATTTCGATCCCGACTCGATCGAATCCCGAGGGATTTACTGGGATTATTTATTTCGATTTTCTAATCCCTTTTCAAAGATCAAGGGAAGACCCAACCGCCGCCCTATCAGATGAGACATCAAGATCCTTCCCCCCCACCCTTCTCTAGCCCCCATCTTTCTCTCGCGCTCTCTTGCCCCCACCCCATCTATCGCTCATCTATTAAAAACCCTAGACTTTATCGGAGTTCCTCAGGGTCGATTTCGGAACCGCTGCTATTTATTATTTCCATTAGTATCGATGTTAAGTAATTTTCAAAGATTTCCTCCAGTTTCTCAGGCGATTGGTATGGTAGGTAAAGGTTGAGTTACTGATCAAGACACGTTCGAATTCCAAATGATACTGATCAGGTATAGCTCGTTGCTGCTTGAACTAAGAATTACCCTTTATCCTTGAAATAGGTAAAATGTTGTACAGAGAATACAAAAAATACCAAAACTCAATACAAATTCTTCGATAGAATAAGAAGTGTATCAGAAAATTAAACTATATTTGTCTATTTGCTTCCATTGGTCTTAAATATGAAGCAGCATTTCAGAGGGATATAAAAGAAAACTTTAAAGATCAAGCGACAGTCTAGCTTTAAGAATGAAACAAATCTTAAACATGTATAATCCTTGATTAAAAGGCAATTAGGATATTGTTTTCTGGTCTGATCACTATATTTAAGAAAAGATATAAGAAAGACTTGAAAAAGTACAAGCCAGGGCTACAAGAATGATACCTGCCATAAGAAAATATAGTGTTTGTTCTAAGCGTATAATTATACACTGAATATGAATTATATACTCAACCATGGTATAGATCTTGTGTATAATAAAACAGTTTAGAAGTAGTTTATGCGAAAAGTTATTCGCATATAAAATTATCGTCTGGAATACATTGGCCGAAGAAATTATATCATATAATGGAGTGGAAACTTTAAAAGATAACAGTGATCATAAATATTAGATATTAAAATCACAAAATATTCACTTAGATATAAAAGAACACCAGTAATCTAATACGTGTTTGTAAAAAGGTGATTCTAGTTGATCAGGTTTCCATCTCTCCTGTAAAAATCTTGGTTGCGTTCTTTCCCTTTCTAAACACGATGTGGTGTTTCACTTTAGCGCGTCGGATGTAGTGGTGGGAGACGTGAATGGGAAAAGTGTTCAACTTTGCTATACCTAATTTCTAAATCATTAGGACCCCAGTATAACTACCTAAGCATGGACCAACAGATCTTTGAGGTGCTCTCCTTTCAACTCTCTTTAAATAAACACACTAGTGATTAAATACGTACGTGCCCACGTACACACACCCGAACGCTCTCCCACGTGAATGTGTTGTGTGTATACCTGGGTGTGTCTCAATAAGTGTGGGCCAACTGCCTCTCAGTGTTAGCCCATTTAGGCGTATCTCCTAAATCAATCGCAAGAAAAGACTGAATTGAACGGTTAAAAGCGGGACTCCGGATTTTCTGTCCTCTCCCCGACCGCTACAAATTCTTTCTTCCGTCCTCTGATCGGTGCACGATACCTCGCCCCGGCGCACAAACGGAGACCGCACTAACCTGGAATACTCGAAATGAACACACGCCTATACACCTTATATCTATCTGGGTTCACGTGTAATAACTTTAGTATTTCCTCTGTCCTTACTCTGATTATTTTCCCACTTGAACCTTTAGGCATGTCGCCGTTGGCTCTACTGAGGTCGCAACTTGCTAGTAATAATAATAATTTCAAACTGCTCTGATCATTCTAACAGCTCGCTTTACCCCTCCGACAATTTTACTGTCTTTATGGTTTCGCGGAATCCAACAAAACACATTTTTTTTGTTTCTTTTCCTTTCATTTTTTTCTTATTCATACTTTCATTTTTTCTCATTCACAGACTTTTGCCTAATTCTTATTTTCCTAATATTTTTCTCATTTGTTGCCCTTTCACTATTTTTTATCCTTCCTCTATCTTTTAAGCTATTAATTTCAGCTTGGATACAACGGCCGAAAACAAAAAATAAAATAGACGACTAGTATGCAAAGTGATCTACAATAACCATAAATGGTAGAAGGTTTCATTGCTGACTGTGTTCTCGAAGACAAAAGATCAGGTCTCGACCCAGATCAGTACGGGAATCGCCATGGTAGTCCACCACCCACTACCTTATCAAACTACTCGACGACGTTCTCAAAGGTATTGATCAACCTCATCAGATTGCGTAATAACTTTAGTGGATTTTACTAAAGCCTTTGATTTTGTCGATCATGGAGTTGCCGTTCGAGAGTTGTTTTTATTGGGATGCTGTCTATCTTTACTCAAGTTAATATCCAACTTTTTAACTAATTGTTAACATAGAGTAAGATATATAGATGCTTTGTCTGAATTTCAAAATATAACTTGTGGGGTTCCTCAAGGAACAAAATTAGGACCCATAGTATTCATTGATCTAATAAACAATTTGGCACGGAACGACACTCGCATGAAGTTTGTAGACGACCTTACCTTGGCTGAAATTGTAAATATCAAGAATGGCATCAACTATACAATGCAAACTACACTCGATTGTCTCTCCAATGAGTGCGAATTCAATTTTACGGTGACTAATCCTACCAAGTATGAGGTTCTGATTCCCCCCCCCCTCCTAAAAGGCCTATTATCTACCGAAATCTACATCACACTGGAGTAGATTTACCAAATGTACATGAATATAAACTATTAGGAATTTACATCAACAACACCCTAAATTGGAAAATGCACGTTGAATATCTAATCAAAAAGGCAAACAAATGTTTATTTATCATCTATAGGGCCAAGCAATTTAAATTCAGTATGAAAACTATGTTTACACTCTATACTTGGTTCATTCGTACCAGTTTAGAGTACGCTGTTCCCGTGTGGCACTCAGGGTTGACGATACAGCAGACACTCCATATTGAACGAATACAAAAGAGAGTTTTCCTGTATGAAACAGCGCTTGGTATTCTTGAGACTTCGACACTTCATGAAAGGCGGGAGCATCTCTGTCTGAAGTTCATCAGGGATGTCTTGGGGCCTGAATGCCATAGAAACCTGCTATTACCATACCTACATCAAGTACACCATCGGAATACCAGGAGGGGTTCAAGAACTCTCATATCTATTAGGGGCAGAACCACACGGTACTACAACTCTACAATGCCTTACTTACTAAGATTGTACAACGCAACGCTATGACTCGAGACTATGTGATAGTAAATAATTGTATAATCTTTATTTTACAACTTCATTTTATTTAATATTAGTATTAATTATAATTATGTACAAATATTAATAATATATATGAGTTAAATTTTGTTAACCAAGTCGCTATGTTAAAAAATATTATAAGGTTTTTGTAACTTTCTTGAAAATAAATCATTTATTATTATTATTAGAATTATTATTATTATACATTCTAAACTACCAATAACACTCTATTTTTATATTATATTGGTCTGTTTGTTCTAAAGGTTAATGAAGACCATTTTATTGTTTTGTGTTTGTTGTAGATGTTTCTGAAGACCATTTTATTCATCGGTGTTTTTTCTAAAGGATTCTTAAGACCAAAATAATTATTTGTGTTTGTTCTAATGGTTTCTGAAGACCATTTCATTTTGTTGTGTTTTTTCTAAGGGTTTCTGAAGAATATTCTATTTTTGCATTTTTTCTAAGAGTTTCTGAAGACCATTTTATTGTTCTGTGTTTGTTCTAAAGTTTACTAAACTCAATTTTATTCTTCCTGTTTGTTTTAAGTGGTTCTGAAGAAAATTTTATTCTTCTACGTTTGTTCTAAGGGTTTCGGAAGAACATTTTATTCTTATGTCTTTGTTCTAATGACTTCTAAAGACCATTTTATTTTTCGCTGTTTGTTCTAAGGATTTTTGAAAATGATTTTATTCTTCTGTGTTTGTTCTAAAGGTTTTGGAAGGCGAGTTTCTTCTTTCGTTTGTTCTAACGGCTTCTGAAGACCATTTTATTTTATGTCTTTGTTCTAAGGGTTTATAAAGACCATGTTATCCCCCCCTGTATGATCTAAGGTTTTCTGAAGAACATTTTATTCTTCTTTGTATGTTCTAAGGGTTTCTGAAAACCATTCATTCTTCTTCGTTTGTTCTCCGGATTTCTGAAGACGATTTTATTCTTGTGTTTGTTCTACGGGCCTCTGCACACCATTTTATTCCTTTGTATTTGTTGTATGGGTTTTTGAAGAACATTTTATTCTTCTCTGTCTGTTCTAATAGTTTCTGAGAATCATTTTATTCTGCTTTGTTTATTTCACGGGTTTCTGAAGATCATTTTATTCTTGTGTTTGTTCTACGGGCTTCCGCAGACCATATTATTCCTCCCTGTTTGTTATAAGGCTTTCTGAAGAACATTTTATTTTTCTATCTTTGTTCTAAGGGTTTTTGAAAAATATTTTATTCTGCTTTTGTTCCACGGATTCCTGAAGACCATTTCATTCGTGTGTTTGTTCTAACGCTTTCGGAAGACCATTTTATTTAATGTGTTTTTTCTAAATGTTTCTGAAGACCATTTTATTGGGATAACCCCACAAAGAGATAGACGTCGGTACGTCTGAGCATCCGTACGTGTTCCGCGATCTTCTTCCATCTCAATCCGTGTGGTTGTTAATCATTGGATTATTGATTATATTAATATAAATTTCGAACATGAAATTAATGGGATAGAGATTAGATTCCAACAAAAGTCTTGGTATTATAGTTGGTCATGCTCAAATAAACTAGACAGTATTTTGAAGTTCAAAGTAGGATTATGACCATGTTATAAACAATAAGGAGAAATGTTGTTTTTTTATGGGGTGATACCAAAAGTCTCTGTTCAGTAAGAAAATTAAATAGGCCATATAATTGCAGTAAGTGTCTAAAATGTCGTCCTTGCACTCGAACACAAAGATTTATCGTACTCCGTTCATTGCCAAAGCCGTCATACCGATTTTTATTTTACTTACTTGTTTTCACTTCGGACACTTATTTCACTTTTCAACGAGGGAATTTTCCTAGCTTGAATAGACCGCATCACCCCATAGAAAAGCAAAGGAGTATTTCCCAAGTCAAGCAAATAATTAGTGTTGCATTCAAGAAATCACCTCGCCATATTCAAGATGTTGAAATGCTGGAAAAGCGGTTGCCATAGCGATGGTTTGGCCCCTCTACATCGGTCATGCGTGGGGGAGGGCGCTCCTCATCCACACCAAGAAAGTGGCCATATCAAAGAGAACAATCAAACAGGCCTAAAGAGAACTGTGGCTCTTTTCTAAGCAGTCACCTTTGCGGTTGGTAAAGCTTAAGCATAGATCAAACTAATAATAATCCCTGTATTAGGGAATTCAAGTGTGATTGAAATTAACTTGGGTTTCACGTTAAAGAAGGCTTTAGGGGCGTGATAGAATCCATGTTTTTTTTTTAAGTTTTAAGCCAAAATAACCGCTCCTAGCGATAAGTTCAAATTCTAATAGCAAAAGGCTATTATGCAGATACATGCACAAGTATAGGCAACCTCAGAGTAGAAGTCTAATTTAGGGCCCCATTTGTATATTTAAGTTTGAATCCGTTTTTCGGTCCTCTTTGAAGCAGGAACTAACTGTTTCTTGCGAGAGTAAAAGTATATGAAACATGGAAAGCTTTGGGGCCCGCGTGCCGCAATATGTTCTTAGCATGCCATTTTTAGCCCGCTTATTATAAGCCCCCCGTCTCCCAGTGTATACGAGTCAAGAAACTTGAAGCTATCGTCTTTCGATTGAACTTTAATGGTTTGAAAAAAGAACTTAAAATTTAAGAGTTACACGTTTGGGAGTTTTTTTGGAGCCCATCAGTTGATTGACTCGATTGACGTGAGAGAGATAGAGAGAGGGAGATAGATAGAGATACTAAGAGAAAAAGAGGAGATAGAAGGAAAGAGAGAGAATGAGCAAGAAAGAGAGAGAAGGCGATACGGAGATAAATAGGAATAATTAAAAAGAAATAGATAGAGAGAGGGAAAGAGAGAAAACGAGAGATGGAGATAGATATAAATAGTTAGAGAGAAGAAAGGAGAGAGGGAGATAGATAGAGATAGTTAGAAAGAGATAGAGAGAGAAAGAAGGAGAGAGGGAGATATGCAGATAGCAATAGTTAGAAAGAGGCAAGCAGAGAGGGAGATAGAGAGCTAGAGAGATATGCCTGGTGAACTGTAAAATTATGTTATCTCTTCTTATCTACTATATTCTTTTATTCATGGATTTTTACTCGATTTTTCATTGATTCTTATTTTCGCATTCATTGATTTTTTGTTATTTGTTATCTTATTTGATCTTATATCCTTCATTGATTGATGTTCCTCTAGTTGGTATTTTCCTATCTTTATTGATCTTACGCTATTTCTCATGTTTTGCTCATTCTTAAAAGTTTAAAGTTTGCTGGTTTCAGTCTCCTGTTGCTTCTCCGGCGGACGTCAGCCAGGGCAAGGCCCAAGGCCCAACTGCGATGTCCCGTCACGGCAGTGACCTTCCATAATAAATAGTGTCACCTTAAAAGGAATCTGCATTTTTGTATCCTTAATGTTTGTCATATTTCCCCATTCCTTATTTAATCTTCATATTTTGCTTATTATGTATCTGTCGTGGTGTGACATTATATTATATCAATACCATATTATATCTATGGGGAGGGGACTAATAACTTAAAGGCGAACCGACAAAGGGGCGGAACGCCACGAGTTTCGACGCGCGGAGTAGCGAGAATAGAGTGCAAAACGAGATCAGGTAAAATTTGGGCAATAGCACAGCTAAAGGTTATTTAAAGAGGCATATACAAAAATATAATTTTATTTACATAAAATAAGAGAATCAATGGGCAAAATTATATTGGTAATTCAGGGAGGGGGGGAAATTGCAGAGTTATGCATCAGATTCTGAAGTTAGAAATTAATGCGTTACAGAAGGAGACTATTCCAATGGGGAGGATTAACTCAAATGGGTTGCTGAAGGGGGGAAGGGGTTGGCTTACGGAGGATTCCAGGTGAGACGTCAGGGTAAAGGTTTCACGGATTTCTTCTGCAGGCAATAAACGTGACGGCGAGGGCGCTCGGAGCTTCTGAGCGGGAAGTTGACGTGATGACGGTTCTCCAAGGAGGGTGGGTAGGCGGTAACGTCCGGTCTAGGCGAGAGTATTTCGGCCACCCGAAGACGAGGAGGGAGCGAGGAGGGCTTCTACAGGAGTTGTTGAGTGGAGTCGGAAAAATCGCTCGGTGGCGATCGTCAAATGGAAATACTTCACTGGCTGTGCAAAAAGGTGGTCCGGGGTGGACGCGGTTCGAGGCTACCGCTTGTGGATGGGGGTGGGGGAGCTTACCAATTTTAGCATAACCAAATTCTAGAATTTTCTTTAACGCATGGACGTCACTTCCGCGCTGGAAGAGAAATTCCACGTGGATTTCCCCCACAGTACCTTTTTATTTTTTGTATCTGTATTTGTGAATTTTCCTTTCATTTTATTATATTTATTAATCTATCGCTAATTGATAGCTTTGTTTTTTTTTCTCTCTGCATTTCTTGTAATTTTAATTTTTCTCATTCACTAATCTTTTGCTAATTTTTATCTTTACTTATCTTTGATTTTTTTTCACAACCATTTCCTTTGTTCGAAGCTGAAGAGTGCCGAATTTAGCTATCCCAATCTAGCCTACGTTGGGTTTGGTCAAACCAAGTAATTGCAATAAATTTGAGTCTTTAGAAACATGGAATTCTGTGCCTGGTCCTTCTCTTGGCACACATATGATGCTGTCAGTTAGGGTCAATGCGGCTGTTTGTGCAACTCATTCACTAGGTGGCGACTCACGGTAAATCCTAACCATGTCTCCTCTTTTGGTGTACCACTGTAGTGACGCTTTGATCCTCAGACATCCGTTGCTCTCCGCTTCAAGCTCTCTCAACTGTACCGGTGCAACCTATTATAATAAAGATATTAAAGGACGTAATGTTTTCATTGTCCTGCTTGCGATCAGCTTTTCATATTTTTATACGTTTCTGTACTTTTTTATCCAGGCTTTTTGAGCTGAAAAAGAGGAAAATCACAACTATTTTGACCCAGGATATTGGAAAGTATTGCCGCAGGGAGCTTTACATTTTCTGTGGATCGTGTTTGTAACTTCTAAGATATCAACTGTTCGACTACGTATTACCCTCGCTCATTGTTTAATGCCATTACGAAGTTATAACTTGTAGATGTTTTTCTGGATTCTGGTTGATTTTCTGTTATCTCCATAAAAATGATAGATAATTGTTATTAATAATCATTATTAACTATTTATTACTAATGAAAATTATTTATTATTACTAATTACACTGTCTAACAAAATTTGACTTTTTGTCGACTACAAAGATTAGAATAACATTTTTTTAATATAGTTTTATGTATAGATTTAAAAAATGGAAGTCATTTTTATCGAAATGACTCCAGTTTTTTGTTAGTTACCAATTACTATTTTTGCCAAATTTTGAAGATTTTAACGAATTTCATTACTTTATTTCTTATTTTCAGGTTATTTAACTAAATAAAATTTTAAATAAAAGCGGCAATTTTAATTAAAATGCCAAGATGACAGTGTAAAAATAGCCAAAATAAATTCTGCTACATATGTGGAGCAGTAACATTTTTAAAAAATCAAAGAAAAATTTCTTCTCTAGTGAAAAAACTATATAATTTATATTTTGGATATAAAATTGTCGACCAAGATAAACTATGGGCACCACATATCTGTTGCACGACATGCTTTAATTCTTTATCAAGATGGTCTAAAGGAAAAATAAAAAGCCTTCAATTTGGTGGTCCAATGGTATGGCGAGAGCCCCAAGATCATGCCACTGACTGCTATTTCTGTTTGGTAGATATACAGAGTAAGTCATTGTTTAATGTCCACTGTACCTATATTTTGAAGTAGTACACTGTAATATTAATTTTTAAAAATATAAAATTAATTAAGTTTAGAACAAATTTATTGTAATCACACATATGTGCATAACTTTAAATTTTATGCCAAAAAAATTCTATACTTTTAGATAAAACAACGAAGTGCGCTTCAGCTGTGTTATATTTCAACCTAAGATCTGCTATTCGGCCTATACCTCACTCAAAAGAGTTTCCAGTACCTGAACCACATTCAGAAAATGTTTTGTCTAACTCTGATAAATCAGATATGGAATCCTGTGAACCAGAAACTTAAATTTATGTTCCTGAAACTGTTGATACTACTCCTAAACCTTTCTCACAACTTGATCTAGATGATCTTGTAAGAGATCTAAACTTAACAAAGCAACAGAGTAAACTACTGTCGTCGAGACTGAAAGAAATAAATTTAGTAGCAGAAGATGTTCGAATTACTAAGTTTCGCATTCGATCAAACAATTTACAAGACAAATTTTCACTTGACAACAATTTATGCTACTGTAATTATATTCCACGTCTCTTTGAAGAATTAGATATACTTTATGAACCCAGTCAATGGAGACTTCTCATTGACGCTTCTTTATATAGTAGTAAAGCCGTGTTTCTGAATAATGGAAATAAACTACCATCGATACTAGTAGCTCACTCTGTTGTTTTGAAAGAAACCTATGAGAATTTAGATTTCATTTTAAAAAGCATTAAATACAGTGAACATAAATGGTTGATTTAGGCTGACCTTAAGGTAGTAACCATTTTAAATGGCTTGCAGTCAGGCTACACAAAATTCATGTGTGTTTTGTGCCAGTGGGACAGTAGAGCTCGGGGAGAACATTACATACGCTAAGAATAGCCTTTAAGAGAAGAAACAAAAGTAGGTTGCCATAATGTCACACGTGAACCATTGGTTCCTAAGGAAAGCATAATTTTGCCACTACTTCATATAAAATTAGGTTTAATGAAACAGTTTGTGAAAGCCTTAAACCATGACCAGCCATCTTTCTTATATTTAAAAAGTTTCCTTAAATTAGTGATGCTAAAATTAAAGAAGGAATCTTTGTTGAGCCTCAGATTCGACAACTTATGGTAGATAGTGAGTTTGAGGCAAAATTGAGCAAGCTAGAATTTGAGGCCTGGCATAGTTTCAAAGGTGTATGTAATGGTCTCCTTGGAAGGCACAAATCTGAAAATTACCACATTCTTGTTAAGAATTTGATTAGGTCTTATAATGATGTGCATTTTTTGCATTCCTATCTGTCTTTCTTTCCAGAGAATCCAGTAGACGCCAGCGATGAGCATGGTGAAAGATTCCACCAAGATATTGTTACTATAGAAAATCGTTATAAAGGAAAATGGAGTCCTGCAATGCTTGCTGACTTCTGCTGGACCCTTCACAGAGGCAGACAAGATGTTGTATATAAAAAGAAGCCTAAATATTCTAAAAATATATGACTATTGTATAGATTTCAGCAATTTTGAAAAAACCTTAAATCTTCATTATTTTTTTAAATATATTTTTATAATACCACACTCTGAAATGTATTAAAAGGACCTATTAATTTCTTTTGCTGAATAAGCTTTTTGTTTCCACTTATCTTTGTACTTTTTTGTCAAATAAAATAAAAATCACAAATATTTCATACCTCTATATACTGAATAATCTAATATTAATAAAAAACTAAATGTGTAGATTACAAAAAACAAGTCATTTCATGAAAAATATAGGTTATTTTAGTAATCTACGCTAAAAACCACAATAGAAAACTACTTTCTCATTTCCATAGTAAAATCATTGTTGGACAGTGTTATTATTTATGAATTTTATGTTCTTCCATGTGATACCTAATTTATTTCTCTATCTTGTTTAAATCAAAAGTTATAGTGTAAATCATGATTCAACAGACCCCGGAGCTGGTGCTTTTGGCCGATTTCAAGGCAGAAAATTTAAAGCTCCATTCGGCAATGCTTCCCAACATCCTAGGTCAAAATAGTTGTGATCTTCGATTTTTTCATGTCAAAAAGCATGTACAGAAACTTATACAAATGAGAAAAAGTTGATTTTGGAACAGGCCTAACTGTCGTCATATGTAACTAAAATCCATTATATATTCCTCGCTAATGTAGTGACTGTATCAGAATAATTGATGTTATATCTAAAGCGAACCAGGACTCCTTTTTCTGTGTGACACTGTGTTGATCGAGTCAATAAGCCTCAGTCCTCCTTGCGAACTACTCGTAGCACTCTATCGTTTTACTTTCAGCTATCGGTCTTTCAGGTCGACCGGTGCAATTTCCAGTAATAAAGAGTTTAAAAGGCGGAATATTTTCACTGTCGGATGATATATTTATTATTAGAAAAAGCATAAGACATTACAATAAATTAATATATATAATGTAACAGTAATAGAGTTGAAAAAAAAGAAAAATATATCGCTGAGAAGGAGAAGGAATTTAGGGGAAGGCAAAAGTACATATAGAGGGGTTCTCCTGGAGCATATCACGCAGGAGTTCAGCTTTTTATACATTCAATATTTCTATTTACACTTTAAATATTACCCTTTAATAGGGTTTAGTTTATATAATCACATTTTAATCTAATGATTGGTTCCTATTTGTTTATTAATCCGATTATTTAATACTCATATTTGCACTCTATTTCACTTATCGGCTTCTATTACATTTGTTATAGTTTTACCATCACTTTAATCACATTTCTATATCATTATTCTAACTTTATTATTCTATACTTATTTTTGCTACTATTTACACTTATCATTATTTTAATAATCCACTATGTTATTATTGTATACTTATTTTAGTTTTTTTTGTTATTATTTACACTTATTCTTATTTATTTCTTGTAACTATTTTTGCAATTTCACTTCTTAGTACCTAGCGTACTCCCATTTATTATTACAATTTAATTTAGCACTTATTATTATTCACATTCACTCATTGATTTACTATTTACAGCTTAGTTGTTTAAGTATTGAATGCTACACTTTATAATTTTCAATAAATATAAATTAGTTATTTATGAAACTATATTTGTATGTTTATGCACTTATTTGATATTATTATTATTTAATCATGAATTTTTACACTAACACTTTATAATTATCATTAAATAAAAATTAGTTATTTATTAAACTAGATTTATATGTTTATGCACTGTCCTGATTTTTTCACTTTTTTATTGTTTAGCACTTCCTTACACTATATCCGACGTCTTCATCCCGCTTTTGATGCGTTTGAAGGTCGGCGCGTTTACCGTGTGAAGGCTCGTGTCCGGAATATACACGGTTCCACTACACATTAGACCTTCGATTTCTTTTGGGGACCAAGGCCCCTCGAAGGTCCATTTGAAGTCACCGTTGCGAATTCCTTGCACTAATTTTACTTGGTTACCTCTTTCCGGACGCCGATTGATGCTTCCGAAGATTTTCAGCTTGAGCTCCTCTCCGTCGAAAAAAAGTCCTTTTTCAAGGACCTCGGTTCTCTCGGTGAGAGGCACTCCTGGATAGCTTTCATCATCTTCCGAGCACTCGTCGGTTTCCGTATGTCCGTCTTCTATTTCCTTTGTAATTGTCTTTGTGTTCTTCTTCTTTCTTTTCGATTTCTTCGGGCTGCTTTTGGGGGTTGCTGGGCTTTCCTTTTTGTCTTCCTGGCTATCATTTTCTTTGTTTTTTGTGGACTTCGGTTGTCTTCTTTCTTCATCTTGTTTGGGCTGTTCCTCTGGAGTTTCCTTCGGTTCATCCACAAACTTGATGTTGAGGACATCCTGCGACGCTGGGTTCGGGGGGAACCACAGCTTTTTCTTTACCCCATTATGTTGGAGCATGGTGTTCAGCTCCTCCGAGAAGCAACCTGGGCGTGCAAGGTTCGCCAGGTGGGCGACAATGACCATAGTCATGATCTCCTTGCACTCCATTGGCATTACCAGTTTCGGAGAAGTTCTTTCTGTTGGTGTTGTTGTAGATGCTGCAGCGGCGTAAGATGTTGCGCTTGACTTTGCCTCCTTTTCCAGTTTTGACTTTTGGCGCTTTTCTCGGATTTTTTCCTTGCGTAGGGGACATCTCATGGCAAGAGCCCTGTGTTCCCCTCCGCAGTTTACGCATCTTTCCTTCTCTTCCCTGCACTCTCTCCAACCGTGGCCGGTTCGAGAGCATGCCGCGCAGGTTTGCTCTTTTTGGGGGCAGTCCCTCGTCGCATGGCTTTCCAGGGCGAGGCATTTTTGGCAGTTTTCTAGAAAGATGAATTCTTCTGCCTCAATCTGCTCGGGAGCTATCCTGAGGTAGAACCCCAGCAGACCGTCTCTCATAGCCTTTTGTGCCATTTCTCTCTTCGTGAAAATTATTTTTACGAGGCTCTTCCCAATCTTCTCCACTTTGGAGATCTTGGCCCAGGATTGTTTAGATAGCAGCTCGGACTTAATGTCCTCAGTGGAGTTGTCCAGGAAGAAGGGGTCTACGCGTTTCAGGATGATCGTGCGACTCACGAGCAACTCGTGGGGGACGATCGCTTCCAGTCCAATTTCTTTCAGTGCAGGTCTTGCGTCTTCAGAAACAAGGACCTCCACGTCCTTGCTCTTCCAACACACCGGAGCCCACCCATTAGATGTCTCGAGGAGACGGGTTAGCTCGATATTGAGCTTTCCGACGACTTTTTCCAGCACGGCTTCCCTTGTGGGTTTTTTGTGCCCCGCAATTAACCGGAGGGGGATCCGTTTGGTGTCCTGGGGGGCCGGGGGACCCATGTCCCCCTGCGGGCACTGCTGCCCTTCCCCCTTCTGGGCCTCGCCTGTGTCACTGGAAGGTGGAGGGCCTCACTGCACCGACGTGGGGTGCGTGGCTTTTTGATTTGGATGAGGTTTCTGGCAGTCCTTGCCTAAAACTAACCGTATAATTTGCTCCTCCCCTTTTCAAAAACAAAAGCCGATTTAAATTACGAGGTGATAACTTGGGGTGATTGTATCGTAATTATCTTAAATTAGATTAGTTATAGGTGTAATATGGGTAGAATAATAAGGTACTTTGAATAATTCGAATAAAGAGTTCGAAAAATAATTTTAGAAATATTTAAACGATTTTTATAGTATGCAAATAATTGATGGTTCTTTTAATATTTTCAATCTTAGTTTTTAATGTTATTTTTCTACTTCTCAGTGAGAAGGCTAATATTTAGCTTTGAAAGCTGTATAGGCTTTTAATTATTAATTAAAATTACTCTTTTAAAGAATGATGTAAAACAATTCGAACCATTAAAGTAACCATGATGATAAAATAATAAAAACATGAAATCTGGTGACTAATGATAATGAGATGGAAGATGGTTGTCTACTGTAAAAATTCTGAGAACCACAGGAATTAACCTTTATATTGAACAAAAACTGAATTATACATTAAATATCAATCATTTAGTAATAAAATTAACCGTAAACACAAAAATTAATTAACAGACATACAAAAAGACCGGAAAGCCTGTATTTCTCTCACATCCCCCCTAAATTTTGTCAGTGGAAATCCAAAGTTTTCAAACTTGGATTACAATAATATATATGTATAAATATGTATATGTATATATATTTATAATGGTTAGGCCAATTTAGATGAATAAAACAAAAGTTATCAGCAGATAGGCAATTAATTCATAGAGAAATTGAAGTGTTCAAAATGATCCAGACAGCGAAAACAAATTTATTTTGGAAAATAAAGTTTAAATTTTCAGTGGGGATCACTCATACAAGTAATAAGTAATTCGTATTTAGTGCGGAGGCCTTTATTCTCGATCATGCTTTGACATCTCCTGCCAGAGAATGAGCCAACTGTTGACACTCTTGCGCAGTAATCTTGATCCATTTGTCGTGAAGAATTCACTAGAGTTCTTGAACTATTTTTGGCTTTCCCACTTTAGGCCTCTTCTTGGTGTCTTCTATACGTTTTCAATTGGATTTAAGACCATACTCTGTACAGTCCCGTTCATAACAGTGATGTACTCATCGTCCAGGAAGGTCTTCACCGACTTGGCCTTCTAACAGAGGGTGTTATCCTCAATGAAAATGGCAGGTTGGGTTTTGCTTTCACAGCAATTCCTTATCCACTTGTGCATTCACTGTGTACAAATTATGGAAGATGTTGTGATAGAAATACAGACGTTTCGATCCTTTTGGACGGTACTCTACACCCCCAGTGCCTAATTGCTTTCGTACCGGGATTAGAAAATACACAAACGTGGTTAATTATAATCAGAATTTAATCGAATTTTCATTTTATAGGTGGTTTATTAGATATTTATTTTTTTATATAATATTTAAGCATGTAGATTACCATCAAATAAAATTTGAGGTTTTATTTTTGGCATCAGATGTTTTCTGTTTTACGTCACACCAAATAAATCGGAAAATTCTAGAAATATATATTCATTTCAAATTTAGAAAATCCGTCTATTAAGAGACGTTTTCTCAATAAAAAACTATGAGAGAGAGAGGGGGGGGGAACAATTCAGCTAAGATATTTGGTCCTGCTGTGTTATTTGAATGAAATCCAATGGTCTTCTAAATCGATAATTCATAAACGAGAAATGTACAGAAAAATTGTACAAAAATAACATCCCAAACATCAAAAGGTGAAGAAAATTATGCAAAAATATGGTAAAATAAATAACTATAAAAATCCATCGATATAATTTGAGGAGAGCCCGAGGCATCTTCTGGAAAATAAAGCCATCAATGCGAGCTTCGTCCGGTTTGTAAGCCTAGAGGCTAGGTTCCTTCCACGGACTTCGGCATGCGAAGTCATCACTAGCCTAGCTTGAGTTTATCATCAGTTATTTTATTTATTCTCATTTTTGCGCATATTCTTATGATTTCTCTTTCTGATTTAGCTTTTTTTTAACTTTGGGAAATATTGCTAAGAGAAAATTATTTGACATGCGTGGCTGCAAAAGCATAATGAACAGCAAATCGAACGAAAAATCCCTAGAGTAATACAATTTCTATCAATGATGTTCTTTATCATTAATGTATAAATTACGACTAAATTGGAAAAGGTTTTTATCTCGTCTCTCCAAACAAAATGACGTTACGATTTGTTCTGTTTTATATTTATTTTAATGCCGATTTGTCTTTATCAATAGTTCTTATGTCGTGTTACGGTAGTATTTTTTAATTAAATAAATATATTCCATCAATATAAAAAAGTATTTAATTGCCTAATATAAAAAAAGTTAAGTCCATTTCTTCTCGAGTTGAACAATAAGTAAATCTTAGAATTTATTGTTTAGATTTAATTTGGTGAAGACAAAGATGTACAAAAATACAAAGGCAGGTCAACTTTCAATGCAGTAAATTAGACTACTTTAACATGACCAAGGTAAGGTCAATCCTTTTACATCTAACGAAGTGGATTATATGGATTTGTTTCTAGCTAACACCATACGATTTGATTCAGTTTAGGGTATATCTGACAAAGCTGAGTAACATACGAGTTTAGGGGTCCCTAACAGGATAGGAGATGCCTGACGAAGCTGAAGAACATACAAGTTAAGGAGAACATAACAGGGTAGGAGAAGCCCGACGAAGCTGATGAACATACCGGTTTAGAAGAAAATGCCAGGTTATGAGAAACCTGATGATGCTGAAGAACATACCAGTATAGGAGAACATAACAGTTTAGGAGAAACCTGACGAAACTGAAGAACATATCAGTTTAGAACATACCATTTTAGGAGAAACCTTACGAAGCTGTAGAACATACCTGGTTAGAAGAAACCTAACAAAGCTGAAGAACATACACCAAAAATAGTATCTAAACTTTCTTAGAAATTTCCAAACTTTCCCGATTGCCAATCTGTGCGTGTGGCTTTTGTCATAAATACTGAAATTCTTTTCGTTCTTTCACACCATTTCACACAGCCAACTCGATTAGTTGTGCCAATAAGGCAGTGTCTGTTCTTTTAAACATAAAATGTATTCTCACATCATTACCAAAATTAAAGATAATAGGAAAAATGAGTAACTTTCGTCGATTCCTTATCGCAGTCATGCGCACGCAGATGCACACATTATATAGCCTCCACCAATAAACATGAATGAATTCAAATTGTACCCTTGTACACGTTGATGTATACACACAGGGGTTGTAAATAAATTCAACCAAATACATACATACCACTTGGAATAGACCAAAATTCCTTGAAAGTTCAAATAACCTTCCGCAAGTACTCCATACCTCCATCTAGATATACATACACCAAGTGTGAATGTTTATTATGTTTGTGTACACGTGGTTCAGAAATCCGTGAGGATAATCTGTCCGGAACCACCCCTAATGGATGAACATATATGGGTACCAATTAACAGATTATATACCTGGACAGGTGAGAAATAGGCGATCTAGGTCTCTCCCACAAACGGAAAAATGCAGATTTTACAGTCCTCGAATTTCTTAAGAAACGGCCTGTTTAACATGGCGACAGTGATTTACAGTGGACAACCAAGTATCCAGGTAGCCACAAAGTTGATCCTTAACACGATGGTTGACTACCAACTATCTGAAAAGTCAATGATTTCTCAGGAATATTGTTCAATTAATCTTAAATATATTGATTTTTTTTTGTCTCGTAACTGTGTCGCAAGTTTACCGAAGGCTTAGGTGGATTTGAGTGAACATGGATCAAGCCGTTTGTTAACGTGATTGTTCATTGATGTACTCTCAAGTGTCTGACAATGCTAGTGATCTGAACTCACTTTTACACTATTAAATGAAGATCCATTTACCTTTATTGATCTCACCAACGAATTTTTAACCCCGATTTAGTGACACGTGTGTCCAATGTTATGGTCACGCGTCAGACAAGTTCAGAAGGTCAGATAGAGGAATGTCCGGATAAAGGAAGCTAACAAGATCCTAATCACTAATTACTGAGTTCTCACCGTTCGCTACCCTCTTATAATCTGATTTGGTTTTATACTGAATTGAGGCTACCAGTACACCATGGTTGCTCTAAAACTTCCAAAAGTCATCAGGTTAACATAACATAACATAACATAACATAACATAATTACACGGATGACAAAAGCCACAAGGGCCTATCAAAAGTCATCCGCCTCCGTCAAAACCCACCCACAAAAAGCACCATCACCAGGGGAAGACAAAATCAAAGTCCCCCACAATATAATATAACGGATGACAAAAGCCACAAGGGCTCATCATAGGTCATCCGAGTCAAGCGGCTTCTTTTTCAAGGCACCCAAACTCCAAGGAAAACTACATCCAGAGGAATGCATCCAGAAACAAGGGTATCACCAATCAAGGCTTGTCAAGAACTAAATCATGCAGCTATAGATATATACAAACAATATTAATATATACAAAACTTAGGAACCATCACAACCTTCCCTTCCCATAAACTCATCCAACCTACTCTTAAATACATTTAGATTTGGACTACCTACTACCCTCTGCGGCAATTTGTTCCAGAAGTCTACCACTCTATTGGTGAAAAAATATTTTCTTAAATCCAACCTACACCCTTGCTTTTTAATTTTCAAGTGGTGACCTCTAGTCCGATTTCCATCATCTAACTCAAAAAACTTGCTAACATCCAATTTATCTATCCCGGAAAAAATTTTAAAGAGCTCAATCATATCCCCTCTCACACACCTCCTTTCGAACGAGAACATATTTAATACCCTCAGTCTATCTTGATATTCAAGGTGCCTCAGGGAAGGAATAATCTTTGTTGCCCTCCGTTGCACTGACTCAAGAAGGTTAATATCGTGTCTAAAATGTGGGGACCATGCCTGTATACAGTACTCTAGATGTGGCCTAACATAAGAGTTATAGAGTTTAAGAATAACCTCCTTACTTTTGTAACTGACATTTCTCTTAATAAAACCCAGCACTCTATTTGCCCTATTTCTTGCTTCAATACACTGCTTAGAAAACCTTAATGACTTATCTATTACTACTCCTAGATCTTTCTCATCCTCTACTGAGCTCAGCCAATGCCCATCCATTTCATAGTTAAATTCTCTATTATCTTTTCCCATGTTAATAACTTTGCACTTATCAAGGTTGAAAGTCATTTGCCACTTATGTGCCCAGGATAACAATTTATTTAAGTCCCCCTGCACTTTAAAATTATCATCAATATCTTTAACTACAGCTGCTAATTTGGTATCATCCGCAAAAATTGACACTTTATTATTAACTGCCTCCCCAAGATCGTTTATATAGATGACAAATAATAATGGACCGAGAACTGATCCCTGAGGAACCCCACTGATAACATCCCTCCACTCTGACTTTACACCATTTAGCACTACCCTTTGCTTCCTGTCTTTCAGCCACTCAGCTATCCAATTTGAAACACCCCCACATATCCCAATCATTTTTAATTTATGAACTAGTCTCCTGTGTGGTACCTTATCAAATGCTTTACTAAAATCTAAGTAAATTATATCTACATTCTCTCCCTTATCTACTTGATCTGTTACAAACTCCAGAAAGTCTAGTAAGTTAGTCAAACATGATCTACCTGATCTAAACCCATGCTGAGCATCGCTGATTAACCCCTCCCTCTCTAGATGTTGGCAAATCCCTTTTTTAACTATTTTCTCAAAAATTTTACAGACTACAGGAGTTAGGCTAACCGGTCTAAAATTATTTGGATCCTCTTTACTACCCTTCTTGAAAATGGGGACTACATTCGCTCTCTTCCAATCATCGGGTATTTCTCCATATTCCAATGACCTAGTATATAACTTGTCCAGAGCTATTGAGATACTTTCTACCCCTTCTTTAAGTATCCTAGAATGAATATTATCAGGGCCGGAGGCCTTGGTAGTATCTAAATCACCTATTAGTCCTTTTATCATCCTCCGATCCACACAAATGTTAGTAAACACCTCTTTTCCTGACCTATGAGTACTATACATAGGACTATTTAGTTTCTCTTTTGTAAATACTGATGCAAAATGACCATTTAGTACCTCAACTATTTCCTCATCAGTTTCTCTCACAAACCCTTCATATTTGATAGGTCCTATTTTAACTCTGCCAGACTTGTTATTAGTTTTATAGTAACTAAAGAACTTTCTAGGATCTTTGTTGCTATCCTGAGCTAATTTAATTTCTGACACCCTTTTGTTCTTCTTTATAATCTTATTTAACTCATTCCTAGCCATTCTATAATCACTTAAATTTTGAATATTATTTTCTACCTGTAATTTTTTATATGCCCTTTTCTTCTCTGAAATTTTTCTAGCTATCTCCTGATTCCACCATAATGGTTTCCTACTTTTGTTCCTAATGGCCTTCATTGGGATACATTGTTCTTGGACTACATTTATTATATGCTTGAAAGTATCCCACATCCCATAAGCATTTTTACCTCTGAATTCTATATCCCAGTCTACCAAATTTAGCAAGCTTCGAAGTTTTACATAATCTCCCTTATGAAAATTTGGAACTTTTTCAGCATTCTCAGTTATTTTACCCTTCTCAATTCCCAAGTTAAAACGAACTATCTGATGGTCACTATTTCCCAATGCTTCCCCAACAGTCAATTCTTGAACTAAATGATCACTAAATGATCAGTAGGTTGTCCTAACCTACTGAATTTTTAGAAACAATTTATGGGATTTTTTTTTCTGGCTGGTATATTTCCTGTTGGGGAGAGTTGCGCCTCTTTCCGGTTCATAGCTTGCACACAATTTTAATTCTCATAATTTCACTACTTCTGTTATAAATCTCTTTGCCAAAGGTATCTGGCGGAAATGCCATCGTTGAGTTGAGGGTTGTTTTTTTGTAATAAAGTCACGTTCCTCATAGAGCATTTCATATATCTGTTTTGCTATGTCATTTATCACTAATTTAGACTTTGGGGGGTACTTGTTTTACTACCGGTTTGCACTTGTTTTTGCTCCATGTTTTCCTCCGATTTAAACTTTCTTTTGGTAAAGGTTTTACCATTTATTAATTATTAGTTATTTTAACACTAACACGTCAGTTTTACATGTTTTACCACCCATCTATACTTATTCAGATGTGAATTTTATAACTTATTTACCATTACTCTAATAAGTGCTTTACCACCCATTTCTACTTACTCTGTTAAGTACTTGTTTTGGCTGGGATTATACCACCGAGTTGTACTCCTTGGTATACGTTTTGCCACCATTTGGACTTGTTTGGTCGGGGTGTGATTTATAAGAAGAATTTGAGATTGTTTTGTTTTAATTTTATCACCGAGTTGTAATTGCGTTGATGCTCTTTAGAACTTGTATTTGTTATGGGTTTTCAATACCGATTTTTACTTGTTTTCGATGTTGATTTTACCATTAATATGGACTCTTTTGCCACTCATCTTACCACCGAACTGTCCTCTTATATGATGCCCTTTTTTTCCAATGGGGGAAAGGGGCAACCTATAGTTTCACGCAGGAACCAAACTACGGGTCGCTATAGGGTATGGTAACCCTAAAAAAACTGGCCGCTATTCGAATACCCGTTGACGTTGACTCACCTCGTCCGAGTGCTTCCACTTGCTTCGGCTTTAATTCTGGCTCCATCCAAACCAGTCAACTGCAAGAGTTTCCAGATAGGTATCTAAGGTTGATTTGGAGCAATAACTTGATCCTCACTCTTACAGATTCGAAGTCTGATTTCGAGAATGAAGGATGTTTGCCACTATAATCAGGAGTCCCTTCCCCTTCACAAGATCTTGTGGCATGGCTCCATGAAAACACAAAATAATAGATCCGCGTCGTTCATCTGTATCATATACAGGATTGTATAGAAAATTTTATCTTGTGAATAGATAGTATATTGTAGGCAGTTTTGTCCGGTGAATTAAAGCATATATTCTTCTATTTATGAGGTCTCTATGGCAACGGATATTCGGTTGATTTATTTAACGCTATGCGTAGGCTAAGTTTTCTCTATGGAAACCGAAATTCGGTTGATTTAGTTCACGTTATGCGTAGACTTTGGACTGTATATATGGACTTGTTGCCACTGTAGATTAATTATGTTTGGTTTTCTTAAATAAATGGTAATTATCGGACAAAACTTTGTATAGATTCTTGTATTAAGGGTAATACAGGATACTTAAAGATCTGTAATTTTAAAAAAAACGCACACTAATGTGAGCATTTTCTATCAAAGGTTTTTGGACGGTTTTGGAAAAGTGTAAAAGAATTCAAGAGGTTGAGATGGTGAAAATATGTGAAAGATACATTATAAGCAAAGACGGCGACTTAAAATGCTGGGCTGGCGCTCAAATCAACTGAATGATTTTGTTTGGGAAGAAGAAATCCACGAGGAAAAATCCTACCTGATACTGATTCAAATTCATTCTGAATCACAACATAACAATTTTACGGGCGACAAAAGCCAGGAGGCCTATCAGAGGTCCTCCGAGTCAATCAACTCGAACTAGACCCAGCACCCAATTTCCTTCAAACTGAATCCACTGGACTGTGTCTAGAAACCGTCACATCAAGTCTTGTCAAAACTTAATCCTACATCTACAAAATATAATAAGATTGATATTACAATAAGTACAATTCATATCCCAAAACAAACTCAATAGCCATAATAACGCCCCTCCCCCATATACTCGTCTGAAGTCCCCATAAAAATTTAAATTTAGACTACTTATGACTTGCGGTAATTAATTCCAGAAATCTTCCACTATCGGCGAAAAGATATTTTAAATCCAACATACACCTGTGAACCCTAGTCTACTACCATTCAATTCAAAGAGCATGCTAGCATCTACCCTATCTATTCCAGATAAAAAAAGCTCGGTCTTATCCTTTCTCCCACACGATTTAAAGCCATTTGCACTGATTCTAACAGGTTGATATCATGGCTAAATTGTCGGAACCAACCCTACATTGTATACAGGACTCTGTGTGCTGAAACAGAATTTAAGATGTGAAGCGAGGGAGGGATATGATTGGTCCTTTATTTGTTTTTAGCGTAGCTAAGATGGATATTGACAAGTTTGGGAGTTGAAAGGTAATAATAGGACTATAGAGAGCAACTTGAAATTAAGGAAATATCTTCTCGACACTGAATTCCTGCAGGTCATAATTAGTATAAATTTAAATATTTTCGGGAGAAAGTAAAATGACTATAGAGGGAGATTATTGTGCCTTTTGACTTTTGGTTTGTAGTACGAGTTGTAGTTATTGTAATATCGATATTATTATATTTTGTAATTGCAGTTTCTTGATTGACGATGACTTCAAGGCGGGGTTCTGGATATAATCTGGTTGATGCGATTCTTAGACGGATGTTGGGGCTTGGTCGAGTGGTATTTAAACAAAATACATTGCTTAGAAATACCAACAAGGGCAGCCGTAAGCATCTCGCAAAAGCTCATTCACAAAATAATCTGATCCTTAACAAACAATGTCGCTAACTCCCCGCCTTTCATAGAACGTTTATATCGAGTTGAAGGAAAACTGTCTTCGAAAACACGTGCGTCCCTCAAAACGGCTCCTTTTAATCCGTCGTTTGTCCTTCGCTGCCTAAAAACTACAAAGTGAAGGCCACGGCTCAAGGAGGAAAATCCTACGAAGCTGATGCCAAGCCGATAATCATTCCATTGTCATTGAGTTGGATCTATCGGCCGCTTCTCTGCCATCGTGGATCAATCCACTTTTTCTCGAATTGGCCTTTTATCGTTCGTCTATATGTGCCTGTGTGTTAGGCCCTACCTCCGCCGGCGAGGTTGCGAGCCTATTTCGCTACGCTCGCCAATACATTTATACACATCCCTCTGTGGCGTTTCTGCTCGCTCGAACAAATCAAACATGCGTTAATCGCGCTCAGAAATTCGAACAAAGGGAAGGGATTTGGTGTGTTTGAAGAAGGATTAAGGCGGCGATATGGAGAGCGAAAAGATCCCAATGCGTCACTATTCTTCCTAAGACTTGCGCCTCGTTGGTCGGGTGGTATTCATCGCCGTTTCTGAAGATAATGCTCCACTTTGTATCCCTGTCACAGTTTGGATATTTCGGCGCTCTTCCAGCGTATTGTCAAGGATTCGGGTATGGGTGATCCGTACCCAATTGACGATACATTTCTAGCGGAGAGCAGATGGCTTGGGTTCAAGGGTTTGGAAGCTGAGATTTGTGTATGTCTGTTACCAGTGGTAATGTGTAGGCATGATCCAAATGATGGTAAAGATCGTGGTGAATATGTGCATATATTTGTGGTCGTAGCAGTGGCAGTGAAGGTGGAGTGGAGTACTCGTGTGTGGTGAGAAGTCGGCCAGCGGCGCTGGTGGTGTAGACCCGTGTGGTCGTTGAAGCACAATAATAGTGGTGGTAAACGTGTGTGGTGTTATGAGGAATGCCGACGGGGTGGTATTTACGTGTGCGTAGTTAGAAATCAAGTGAAAATGCTTCATAGTTTGCAGCGTTTTACTGGAATAAAATTAAGTCCTTGCAAACATAAACGAAAGAAAAGAGAACCACGGAAGGAGAAAAAGAGCATATAATAAACGACGTATCCTAAATAAAACCCTTAAAATCCTGCACAACTCCATAATTGAAATCCTCCAACTTAGGCTTGTATCGAATCCCTGATTAATTTGCCCTCTTCAAAGGCGTCTCATCAGAAACAGATCGGACTCGATCCAACTCTCTGAAATATTGCTACATATTGCCACTCAACTTCATCCTTCTCAATACCTCTCAAAATTATTCTGATAGAAATACCCTCGTTTTGCCCTCTATATTTTCTGATAAATACAATCTGATTCCACGATATATGTGCAAATAGATTAAGAAATCCCAGTCATTTACCCTAGCTTAATGTAATCGGCCATGACAGATAAAAATGTTTCTCTTCGCTCCGACAGTTTACGCGATAAGAATATTCAATGCAATAAACGTATACATATAATTACAATATTGAATCTATCGCATGAGTGCCTATATTTGTAAACGCAGATGATTCGGATTTAATAACATGGTCTGCTGGATTACTTGAATTATAAGGGAAATAAAAAAATAAAACAAGCCTAATAATATCCCCCCCTTCCCCACGTTTTCCGAAAGGCGACGAGAAAAGCGTTAAAAACAAGATCGGAAATAGCAAACCGCCAACGAAATTGGCCCTCAACTTGGCCACTGCGATGATTGACAAACATTAATTTTCTCAAGATGCCTCGTTTTCTTTCCTCCATGTTGTTATATTTAATTTATTACCGTCTCCACACCTCTTCCTTCATTCTGCCTCTTCGTTTCTTTCTTTATGGGTCACCTCACAGCTAACACTATCCCGACGATGATGTCATTAGGCGGCTGTAAATAAGACACATCCCTGCTCTGTTTTTACTACCCGAGATGATTTATACAAAACCTGGGCAACTGGCCTTTTTCAGCCGTTTTAAACAGCGGGTTGAATTTAAAGGAGCTTCGCGTTTTTACTAACCTGATTATAAATGGCTTTATTTGTATATTTAAGTTAAAAACATGACGCATTTGCTTCATATAGCTATATTTACATTTATATTAGGCCTACAAAATATTGTGCGTTAGTATTTGTCGACTACACTTTTTCCCATAGGTTATATTAACTTTATTTTGTTTTTTTAATCGTTATAAATAATCAATGCCATTTTTATTTCGTAATAAGAAACGAAGGTAGTAAAGTTAAAATAAAAGATACTAATCTACGTTGTTACATATTTTGGAATTAGAGGAAATCATCAATTTTTAGTATCGTCGTATCATATGCTTAATCTAAAGCTCTAAATGCAGCTACTTCAATACATTAAGTATGTGTCTACCTGGTATCCTACCTGTTAATTCGTTATTACCTTTTCGTGTCTTTTTATTACCTTTCTCTTACCTGAATGTCCCAGAAGAAAACAAAATAATATTCGAAACTGGAATGTTAATTCCTTCATTTGCACGAACAACGTTAAATGGGTGACGATGTTTCATTTTGGACATTCCTACGTTCGCCCGCTTGCCTTCCCAACCCTTAGGGAATTTACAAAAAAAAAAGAAGAAAAAAGTAATAAATAAATCTGAAAATGATATTTTATTTTTAGTCTCAGCTCCACAGTTCCATCGTGTTGTAGTACGACTTCGCGAAACCTACATATGTCTAGAAAATTGTCTCATTTTCTGTATTTAAAAAAAAAATACGCTAGTAATTTTCTATAATCTCTCTATCTTGTTTTATCTTTTGGATAATTTCGTCTCCTACAATGTCTTTCTTTTTCTCAATTCGTAAAGGCCATCAGTGTGGCGTCTGTGTTTTCATCCTCATTCTGTGTTTAACGTGCCGTCATTAGGTTTGTCGTTCATTTTCATCTCAAATATGGTGTTTGGAAGTCTTAATAATTCAACGCTCGCCTGCTTAGCCGAAAGGCTCTTCCACCATGATTTATAACGCAGAGCTGGTGATTAGGGCGAACCGAGTTGAGTCTCTCAATCTGATTGCACGCCGAGCGCCATGTCGTAAGCCAAGCTAGGCTTAGCAGAGAGGTTGTGGTGTAGCGGCAATGACTTCGGCTTCGTTTTATTTCGTTCGTGTGATAGAAATGTCTTTATTATACTTAGCGTTTGTCGATCTGCATATTGAGAAATAGTGTTTACTGGGAGTGGGTTACTATTTAACCAGGATTCATGTGGAAAGGATATGAACCGGTGTTTTTTTTAATTCCATCCTGTTTATGGCTTTCCGATGCGTTGGGTCAGTTCCATGAATTTGTACTCCTCTGACCAACAGTTTGTTTTGCGGGTTTGCGTACTTTAAATTTGATCTTACACGTTTGGTCAGTTATTTTTTTGCCACTTACACATCTTAATTCGTTTGCAATAGATGATTTTATTTGCAGTTTATTACAATCAAAATGTCCCCCCTCTAATAATAGCAAAATTATAGTGACCGAAGGACAACAAATTTTCGTTATTCTGGCTGAGACCAGCAGAAATAAAAATGCCTCCTAAAAGGGCCAAGTTCTTTGTATAAACAATACAAAGATAAACTTCCCAAGTAAATTTGAACTCCCTTACGACAATTAGAATAAGAACGAAGCGCTTTCGCTTGTTCTGTTCCGCAAATTTGAAGCTGTGGTTTAAAAGCGAACTCATTTTCCTCGAAACTATTTTAAGTTTGATTTACAAAGCTGAAAGAAAACCACAAGAAACTATTAAAATAAACACATCTATTAAAAGTATAACAAAATGTTTTTTCTTATTTTACTTCTCGTAATAGCTGAACCTGTAGAATTCTGAGAGCAAAGTATAGGGTTTTTTTTATGAGAGAAGTACTTGTCTCAACCCTCAACCCCAGCATAAATAGAAAACAAAACAAAAAAAAATTAGCGGATATATTTCTTTTAAAGGAGTAGACTTATAAAGATTTGATTTAATGAAAGAAAAGTGGGGGAAGAATGAATATTTTAGAATGACATAATAGTCAATTTGGCTCTGACTTGACTAGAAGATTTGGTCACTTGGTAGGCCTGTCCTCTGCACCACATGATTCACATTCCAGTATAACAACAATATTTTTTGTATTAGAATGTATGATTTATACAATAATTATAAATATTTGTGTAAAACCTATCCATGCACAAACCAATTGGTAGAGATATTACAAGAAGCGTGTCACAAAGGCAAAAAACAAAAAGCCTTTGATCAGGCAAATGGTAATTTTGTATATAGTACACTAGTTTTAAGATATATATTTATAATCAACTATAAATAAATTAAAGACTTCCTTTGGATGATTTATATAGTATTTGGTTTGACTTGGGCTTCTGGTGAGATTTGCTTGCAGTCGATTTTCAAAAATCCTGGTGTTTATTGTGAACTTAATTTTTTTATTACTGTATTCTTTTTTCCATACATACATACATCGACCGTTGCCCGTAAACAACTGAATAAAAAAAAGGTGAAAATATTACAAATGTGTAAAATCTGTAGATACTGGGTGAAAGCCAAAAATCTCCCCTTTTTCATAATGCTCTAATTTGTTAGCCATTAAAGCTTGAATGTAGAAATAATCATTGCAAAGAAGAATATTTCAAATTTTATTAGCTAGCTTAGGCTTGTGGTGGGTAGTCTATCCCAGCCTCGGATAGCCTATCTATTCAGTTCTGTTTAGGCTCTCATAAAAGGGCACAATTAACATTTAAACAGCGATGATTTATCGTGGAATTAATGATTCGACATGGCTCTATAATCAAATCAAGTCGTCATTTTCAAGCAAGATATGGTATACGATTAAACAAACAAAGAAAAAGGAAATCCAAAGAAATTACGCCAAGTGAAATGCGCACAGCACAATTCTTAATTTAAATAAAGGAAATTCCGGTCGGAAGAAAAGTTTGAGGACAGAAACGAATATTGAAAAGGGAAGGAGTTTAATTGATGCTGATGAAACAAAGTCAGTGGTGGGAAAATTGGCTGCTGAGACCCATTTGAATAGAGAAGCTGTGCGAACTATTCTCAAAATATATCTTAATTTAAAGTCAATGTCCGAAAGAAATCTTAATGCAGGATAAGCAACGAAGGTTATCATTCTGCCTCAGGTTTAAAGAAATGTGAGATGATAAACATTTAGTATTGATAACATAAGACAAATAATCACTTTCAAAAACCTTTGCACTCCCAAAAGATAACAGTATGGTGTGGACTAAGTGGAAATAAGATTTGTGGGCCCTACCTATTTCTTTGAGGACCAAGAAACAGCTATCCGCTGTTTGATATCTTGATATGTTCAAAAGCATTTTTGCCAATATCACATATCCTGACGAATGGTTTTAGCAAGATGGCGTTACAGCCATGTGCCACCATGACATTGTTGAAAGCTCGATTTCCTCAACAACTAATGTCGCATAGGACAAATTTCTCCTCTCCAGCCACGTAACCTGACTTGTCACCTTTAGACTACTTTCAATGGAGTTTTGTAAAATAAAGTCTATTTCGAGGTGCACCATCTAATATCGCAGAACTAAAGAATGAGTTTCGAGAAATCATCGCATTCATCAATGTCAACAATATTTTGTTAATTATATTGATAACGGCGTAGAGTCGAATGTTAATAAGCTAAAAATAATAAAATTTCAAATATTGTTCTTTGTAATTATTTCTACTTTCAAGCTTTAATGGCTAGCAAATTACAGCATTATAAAAAAGGGGGCATTTTTGGCTGTCACCCGGTATAAGACAAAAAATGATAAAGGTCGGTGGCCATTTTGTCAAACTTTAAAATAACATCCCCATCATGGCTTGTCAGACTAAATCATTCAGCTACAATACACAATATCAATAATATAATATATACAATTTCAAAAACAAAACATAGGAAACTAAAGTTTGTTTGCCTTTTTTATTTTCATGGTTTAAGTAGGTTATTTCTTCTATTAATATGTAATATAATATGCAATTTTACAGTCGGTATGGTGTGTACTATAATACTTTTATATAAATCGCTCATTATATTTATTTTATGTTTTACCACCATATTTTTCGCCAAGACGTCGGAACAAGTCAATTATTTTAATAGGAATTATAAGACTTTTTTTTCTATGGGGTATGAAAACGTAACGTGAATTTGTATCATTTTTACCTAACCTAACTTTAACCTATTTATCTATTCGTCTATTTCTTTATGATTTCCATTCACATGTAAAACTCTCTTGTAAATAATACACATGACATAAAAAAAAATCCGACGGCAATAACTAAGTAATAATAATAATGAAAAAAATTAGAACGTTTAAGTCAACTTTAATTTTTATATATTTGCATTATACTTCCAGTTTCCATAATATTTTCTTCTCTTTGGAATTTAGCTTTAAATTTGTATTTGATTGTCACGTTTCGTCAATTTACATTTAACATCTTCAGACATGCTAAAATGGGATTGGAATGTCAGAAGTGGTGAAGAGTTTATAAAAGTGGAGTTAGAAAAAGTGTAAAACGAAGAGGAAAGATGAAGAGAGGAAATAAAGATTGTGAGCCAGGTTGCGTTGAATATGATCTTGAAGAGTTATATTTCTAAACTTTCTTCATTTTCTTGTTAAAAAACACGCCCCTCGGTTCTTCCCAGTGCCTATATACACGAAGTGGTTATTTTAGCATTTTTGAAGGTGTCAAATGTATTTTAAAATTAAGCCGCAATGACGCACCTTTAAAATGCGGTTAAAATAGCAAAGGTTGCCTCCTCTATCTCGGGCTCTCCTTGTGGACTCTTAGACATCCAACCACTGAGTGACAGTATCAAATAGGGCTTTGACATGGGTCACATAGCCATTTGCTTGGCTGGATGAGGAGTTCCCCAGGCAGGCCAAATGCACCAAACCTTTGCTATTTTAAACGCATTTCAAATGTAAATAGAAGAAACGTCACAATGATATACAAATTTAAAGCTAAATTCCAAAGAGAAGAAAATATCATCGAAACTGGAAGTATAATGTTAATAATATCCAAAATCAATATTATTTACATGATAATACTAAGTATGGATTAATTGAAATCCAGTACTTCTCTCCTTAAAATAAAATTCACGTTTTACCTGCGAAATTTAACATGTTTTAAACATAGTTATGTGCTTAAAACAAGTAACAGAAGATTAGAAAAATAAAAATACTGCTGGCGCATTTCAGCTAATAATGTCATAAACATTAGATCTTCATCGCCATTAAAATTTAGACCAATGATAACTCAGTCCCACATTAAAGAACTCATTCGTCTGATTAAAATCTTGTGGTATTAAGTACCCTCATTAATATCAGAGTGGAGTTGTTAAGAAGGTGCAGGGGAAAGGGATGCCATCAAGTTTCATTAGTGTGGGCGAGGGTGTTTGCAGTATATCTTCCGCTTATTGAGAAGTCGAAGAGAGCGAACTCGTTTTTTTTTTACCGGAGTTATGAGTTCCGCGGCAGATGTCGCTCCATTCGTTTTGCTACTCGAAAGGGGGGAGGTGTTAACGACCCTATACCAAATGGCACTTCCCCTCTTAAATAGGCGTGTTAATGACATTTTAAAATCAATGGTACTTCAACAGGAATTCAAGTGTGAGGGGAAAAGGATCGAAAAGGTGGAGGTAAATGTTGCGCATGAAGAAATGGGATTTAGTTTAGGGCTGTTTCTTCTGTTGTGTTGAGAGAGAAGTATTGTTTCTACAACGAGACATTAAAATAACGATGACTAAATTATATGTGGTTAATTCCACAAGAAAATAAAGCTAATTGGAAATGGGGAGATCGTTAAATTAGCTATCTAACGAGCGAATTACAGTCTCTTGATAGCGAAAATTGACGACAGAGAACAGCTGCGCAGAGGGGAGAAAAACGTAGATTACTAATTCAATAAACCGTGAAAGGAAACTAACGAAAGGGGATTGGCGTTTCGTTTCCACGGCGACCGCCAAAGTCTGTTTGGCTAAAAATGGGGGAAAATTCAATAGGATGGAAGAAATTAGGTAATATTGTTAGGGTAACTCGCCCGAGGAGGCTTTCTCATTACTGCTACTCTGCCGCATGGATGAAGTTTTCTTAGGCCTAGAAGAGCGAGCGAGATGAACTGTAATCGACTTCCCTCACATCTCACGAGTCGCTTTAAGGTGTACGCAGTTTATTGAAACACTTGCTTAAGGATTAATACTGTAGGGAATAATTTTATGGAAAGTTACGAAAATAACTAAGAAAAAAAGCAGCAAATAATTTCCAAAGTAAATAGATACCCGTTTGTGTGGGTAATTTTCTTTGTAGCTCTTTGTCGCTTCGTTAGGTGGTAGTATAATAATTCACACATATCTCTGTGCTCTTCTGAACATAATCTGTTCGTACAAGACGTCCCAAATATCCTGTGACTGTTATGATATGTAATTACTCTGTAAATACTGCCCCGCCATTTGTTCTGAATACTTACACCTTTAGCTAATACTCGGGTAAAGCTTTTACCAATTTTTTCATGACAACATAAAGCAAATGCGTTTATTACACCCACATCATCGCGTGCACTCAATAGGCCAATTTAAGATCTTAGAATTTTCGTTCATCTTCAGATTTAGAGAACAGTTATGTGCTCGTATTTGCGACACAACCTCCTTGAATTCAGTATACCGAATTAATACCCAACCTGAGATCTAAGGTAGAGTATTGGAGAACAAAACCTTTAGGAGGGAATTAATTTAAGCCCTTGACAATAATAGGGAACTCATTTCCTTGTGAGACCATGGGCAGAAGAATTGGGGTTAAACCTCAACCTCTCAAAATTGCAAATAAATAAATTTTGATTTGTCGAATTCAAATTATATGTTATTTTAGTATTTGTCTACGGTGATTCAAAAGTCTCTGTGCAGTAAGAAAATCGAATAGATCATGCAACTGCAATTAGAGTCGAAAATGTCGTTCTTTGCTCGAACACAAAAATTGATCCTTCTCAGTTTATTGCCAAAGACGTCATACTGATTTTTATTCTGCTTACTTTTTTCACTACAAACACTTATTTCTATTTTCAACGAGTAAATTTAACTACCCCGTAGAAAAGCAAAGGAGTAATAACAATGCAATTCATTAGTGTATTCACTCTGTCTAAGATGTTGAAATGGTGGAAAGCGGTTGCCATAACAATGGTTTGCCTCCTCCTTACTCCCCCCAGCGCCCCTAGGGTGGGGGTGGGGGGTATCTCCTCATACACACCAAGAAGGTGGCTGTATAAAATAGAAAAATCTAACAGACCTTAAAATAACTGTATGAATTGCTGTCATACCGATTTTTATTCTACTTACTCATTTTCACAGCGAACATTTATTTCACCTTTCAACGAGGGAATGTTCGAATCCCGGAGAGACTTTGGGATTACCCTATCTATCAGTAGTATTAGTATCAGTATTCGTTTTAGTATTAGTATCAGTAATAGTATTATCATTAGTATCAGTATTAGCATTAGTATTCGTATAAGTATCAATATTAGCATTGGTATTCGTATTAGCATTAGTATTCTTATTAGTATCAGTATTAGCATTAGTATTCGTATTAGTATCAATATTAGCATTAATATTCTTATTAGTATCAGTATTAGCATTATTATTCGTATTCGTATTAGTATCAGTATTATTTTGAAGCTTTAAAAATGACGAACCGACTTAATGATAACCTTTGGTCCCAAAAGACCACGACGGCTTGTCAGAGCTCACCCCCCCACCCATCACTCCAACCCACACCCAGTCACAACCCCTCCAATACCCCCTCCCCCAACTGCCCATTTCAGATCAAGGAACTTTTTTTCTATCAAAATTAAAAAAAAGAAACACCAACAATGGCATCGACCGAGGTTTATAAGGAGAGATCTGAAAAAAAGTGGTGAAACTGGAGGAGGTGACAATGTGTGGAAGATATATAGACGCCGATCCCCCTGCGGAAATGGAGGGCGGGAAAGAACGTGTCTGTGGGCCTTGGGGCCGGAAGCGCACGCCGACCTCATAATTTAAGCTGCAGAATGGTTTGCATGCTACACCTCCTCGCAAGAGGGGCTGCTGTCGCAGGGCGGGGGGTAATGCTACAACTGAAACCTGTGGGCACCAACTCCACCCCAGTACCCCATGAGGAAATGGTGCTCTTTTCCATGCCTATAACACATAGGACCCAACCATGGGTGAAAGATGGCGTTAAAGGTTCCCAAAAATGTCTCCTCCTAAAAGAAGATCGTAAACAGATGGAAAATACCATAGAAAATACGTCGAACCCAGATGCTCCTCTAATGTAATTTATTTTGGAGCAACATTTCGTTTATGTACAATTTACTGATTTCACCACGAATCTACCTTCAATTATCTACTACTTATCTACCCTGAAGTATCTAATCATTATCTTCACTCAGTTGTCTACTCATTATTTACTTATTATCTACGTCGAATTGTCTATCCTTAGTTGTCTCCAATAATTTAATCCTTATCTAACTTTGGTCATCTACTCCGTATCTAAAGCCAATCAACTACTGATCTACCGTCAATTATCTTCTCATCTACTTTCAAATATCTCCTCCTTATCTACCTTCAATTTTCTTATCCTTAATCACCCTCAATTATCTACTCCCCTGCGATCACGCGTTCATTTGAAATCACCTGCACTCACTTGTAATCAGTTGTTATCACCTGCACTCACTTGTAATCAGTTGTTATCACCTGCCCTCACTTGTAATCAGTTGTTATCACCTGCCCTCACTTGTAATCAGTTGTTATCACCTGCACTCACTTGTAATCAGTTGTTATCACCTGCACTCACTTGTAATCAGTTGTTATCACCTGCCCTCACTTGTAATCAGTTGTTATCACCTGCACTCACTTGTAATCAGTTGTTATCACCTGCACTCACTTGTAATCAGTTGTTATCACCTGCACTCACTTGTAATCAGTTGTTATCACCTGCAGTCACTGGAAAGGAGAAATACAAAGAGGAAAAATAAATAAGAAGAGTAAAAAAAGACAAAAGAGTAAAAAAAGAGATCAAGCGAGTCAAAACGAGTAAAAAAGAAACTAAACTCAAAGAAAAAAGAGACCAAAGAGTAAAAAAGAGAGGCAAAGCGATTAAAAAAGTGGTAAAAAAGAAACTAGACACAAACATATAAAATAGATAAAACAAGTAAAAAAGAGAGGAAAAGATGATAATTATTCCCAAGAAAAAAAAGTGTGATTTAAGCGATTTCTCGTTTATTGATCAAAGGACTAAAGTGTATGCAGATGTCTCTTCCCCCCCCCCCCTCCCCAATGTTCAACTAGGTCTTGCGCTCGAGTTTGCTATCTTACTCCTGCCATCGATCGAAAATCACCCTCCCATCTTCTACGAGGTCGTATTTTGGGTCTCTTGCATGTATAAAGTTCTCCAGTTTAACATTTCTTACACGTCCTTCTAGCAAAATGTCGCGCCCATTTTCACTTTGGAACTGTTAGTCTTAACAAAGCACCTAAATCTGCTACACGCGTTTGTGTTCTCATCCATGCATTTCCTATATTGTGTTTCTCTGGGTACTACTCAGTGTCTGCGTACTTTTAGTGTTCAATCTTCAAGTTTCACTTCCGTAATTTCAGACTGGTTAGGTTAGGTTAGGTTTGTTGTGGTTTGGCTTTGTTAAGGTTATTTAGGTTAGGTTTAGTTTGGCTTAGTTTCGTCGGATAAGGTTAGGTTTGGTTGAGTTAGGTTGGTTTGGTTAGATTATGGTAAGGCTGGTAAGATACATTTATTAAATATTAAGTTGTCAAGAAATGGGTGTTGTTTTTACAAGACATAAAAAATAGGCTTCATGAAGTAGTTGTGTTAAATTTTCTGTTAGTTGATTCCAGATAAGTGCATTAATATCTATTTTTGTTAAAGCTTTAGTAATGGTTAGACTTTTTTAACGCTGTAATAACGGTTAGGCACACTTTAATCTACAAATATGGTGTTTGGATACCACCTGAATTGTGTGGCGGACAATGTTTACAACGTGTGGATGTGGCTTCAGCTCTATTATTGAATCGAAATGTCCGTGAGTCATTTCTGCACAGAATTGTGACGGGAGATGAAATCCAGGTTCTTTACCTAAATATTAAGCGCGAAAGATATTGGCTTATTAGCAAACAAAACCTCATTCTTATTCCTAAAATTTTGCAATTGGTGGAATGTGGAAGGATGTTAATATTCATTATTAGCTCCTCGATACTAAGCAACCAGTTAGTTCAGAGCTAAGTGTTCAACAATTGCAACCTTTAAATGAACCTCTTTAACAAAAACGTCCTTCTCTTGTCAACCGAACAGCTTGTCATCCCTTATGACAATCCATGACCATACATGGCACTTTTGACACAAGAAGAAACCTTTTGCTTTAGTTGGAGAAGTTCGTTCTCATTCTCCATTTTCAGCGGGCCTTCCACTCTGTGAGTACCATTTATATAGATCATTACCACATCACCGAAATGGCAATGTTTGTTCTGATATGAAGGAAGTGGAAAGAGAAATCAAATCATATATTTGATCAAAACTTAATGAATTCTTCAAGAAAGGTGACCAATTATTGAAAATACGGTGCTGAATAAATGTATTTATTTTGTATAATAAAACTTATTTTGCTTAATTTAAAAAAACAAACAATTAATTGACTACCAATTACGTTTTAAGCAGAGGCAGGTTGCTTCTGAAGATGTAGGAATCTCTCCTACTGCATTCCAGCCGAATGGTGTAAATCTGTAATTGTCTTTCCTATATTCATGCCTTCGTCACCTCAAGCTTAGACTACTGCAATTCTCTTCTAGTGAATCTCCCTTCTTCGTCACTTCACCGCCCTCGGTTCTCTCCTTCGATGCCTCTGTTACAGGAGCTACACTGGTTACTCACTATAAATTTCTTCTCATCACCTACAAGGCCATAAACCTCGAGGCTCCACCTTATCTCTCGTCTGCCTTCTCCGGTCGTCAAACTCCTCGGGCACTCCGGTCTAACCTCGATCCCATCCTGAACACTCCTCGTTCTGTCATCTGCTCGATGGGTGACCGTTCCTTCTCAGTTTGTGCTCCTAGACTCTGGAATGGTCTTCCTGCCGAATTACGATCCTCTCCCTCCCTTGCTACTTTTAAACGTCTCCTGAAGACTCATCTCTTCAGAATTGCCTTCTTTCCCCTGTAAACTTTCTCTACACTCGCTACACAACCTGCGCTCTGGGAGGGCTAACAGCCCTGAAGGGCGCATTATAAATACCTATTATTATTATTTGTTGTCATAAGGAGAGACGACAAGTTATCCGAAGTCTTCTGAAATTGCTCTAAAATTTGATCGTTAATTCGAACTGAGCACTGTTTTGCAAAACTATTAATCCCTATTTTTACCTTCTGCAAAACTATTGATCATTATATTCGGCTTCTATGACACTATTGATAATTTTTTTTCGTCTTCTGCAAAACTATTGATCATTATTTTCTCATTCTGCGAAACTATTGATCATTATTTTCTCATTCTGCGAAACTATTGATCATTATTTTCTCATTCTGCGAAACTATTGATCATTATTTTCTCATTCTGCGAAACTATTGATCATTATTTTCGTCTTTGGCAGAATTATTGATCACAATTTCCCCCTTCCGCAAAACTATTGATCATTATTTTCGTTTCCGCAAAACTATCGATCATTATTTTCGTTTCTACAAAACTATTGATCATTATTTTTGTCTTCTGCAAAACTATATTGATCATAATTTTAATTCCGTTATATGAAACTGGAATTCGCGCCGGGATATCATCTGCTCACCTCCCGAATCTACCTTCAATTTTCTAATCCTAAATGTATCAATTAAAGAGAGCGACACCGGCGTTGTTATTCATGACCTGGGTCACCCGCCCCTTACCCTTATCCAGATAAGCTAATTAGAAACGCCTTCAAAATCCCGGCTTGGGAAGATGTTTCCTGACTCAAATCTTGGTTTAATCGTGTAAAGGATAAAGTAGGTTTTACATCCTATTTAATCCACGCTAGGGGAAATGAATTCCCTTCCTATAATTAAATCTATCGACTTTAGAAGACTTCTATTTAACTTTAGAGGATCATTTTGAGACTTTTGACCATCGTGGAAGTTGGACAACATATTAAATCTTCTCTTGTATATCTCCATCGAAAGGTATTTGGAGTCCTCTGATAATAGGTTTCGGAGGGCGTTGTACACACAGTACAAAGAACGATTCGCACAGATTGAAAAGGACTCGACGCAAACCAAGCAGTAAAGAGATATATACAAAAGGTGGATATAGATAATGACATGCGGAAAAGTAAAAAACATAATCAGATAATACTGTTCTTGGCACTGTAAGCAATACTGGCTCGTCAGATTCTGGAGAGAATTGCCACTTCTCAACAAATAGTTCACTGGTTCACTGAACAAGCCCAGTAAACTAGTACTTTTAAGAATTCTTAATAGTTGGACCAAAACTAACGATGACAAACATCAATCAATGCCTATCAGTTGTTGGAAGCAATTCTGGTATCGTTGATCGCAGTCCCAAACCGCCATCTTCTGCCCGCACTTTAACTCTCCTTCAGCCCCCTCTTCCTGCTCTTTCTACACCAAGCACCCACACAGTTCAATCAAATAAACCTTTCAAGATTACTCTATTCACTTAACGAGGACTTAATCTCAATGATGAATTAAAATATCTTCAAGACATTTCCGCGACTTCCAGTGCTGGTCTGAGTGGGTACGTACTTTTCATGCACTTTCACAACACCAAACCACACCACTTTTTTTATAAACACTATAAATCCTGGAGAGGGCATATTAGTTTTTTTTTTGTAACCCCCCTAACGACCAATGCTACAATTTCGGACCATTTCACTTAATAATAATAATAATAATTAACAACTACACTTTTTAATTTTACTCTGAGAGAAATCATTTTTCATATTCATCATCTATCCATAGTTAACACCTACACTTCCAGATTATTATCCTCCATTGACGTCCTTCACATTAGTTCATTCCCTTCCCACAAAGCCAAGGAAGTCCTAAGCATTCACACAAAGCCCCCTCTGCCCCAAACGGGACTTTAACGAAGATATTGTGCTTCGAGGACGACCTTGGGAGGCAGGAGGGAAAAACAATACACAGGAAGATAACGCTTCCGGCTCAACTTAAGCTGTTGTGCTGGTCGCAGTCACTCTCCGATAATAATAACGCCGATCCGGGTCTGTCGATATTCCACGGCGGATGGGAAATACAAACCTTAAATTAATGTGAATTACAATTATTGTCATTATTATTTTTATTATTATTTGTTCTTATTAATATTGTTACTATTGTTGTTCTCATTAATATCATTATTGTTATTGTAAATGTTATTATTGTCGTAATTACTATTATTGTTGATTATTGCTGTTATTATTATCTAGTTTACCATCTCCAATCATTTGCAAAGCGTGACGTACGTGCGAACGAACGCACACGATAAGTAAGTATTTACATGATTATAATGACAAAGAATGAACTCGATCTAAGATAATGGAAAACAATTATTTTTAATTCATTTTAGCCTTATTATTTTTTTTAATGGAAAGGTACCTAAGGATTGGGAGTGCACGCAACTCTCCTACACAGTCAGCCTCCCTCCTCCTCATCTAAAATACTTCCCCTCCCGGCCAATATTAAGCTTTATCTAGGACTCCCCCCTTCCCTTAAGGTAATCGAAGTGGTCTGGCAAACAACAGCCAGGAGAGGGAGTTGGGAAGGGGAGTGAAGTATTCCTGGTGCTTAAAAAATGAGTCCCCCTCAACCCAAGAACGAAGAAGGGTTCAAGGGGCAAAATACTTGCTATTGATTATCACCATGAAACAATTTTTGCTCCTGGCCAGCACCTATTATTTTCCAACCCCTTTTATTGCAAATCTATAGAAAATAGCTAGAATCTTGCTTTAAACTTTGCCTTTGTGGCTGTAGAATGAAAAATGTATTAAAAATAGGTAACTTTTTTTCAGCAATTGTAGGGCTAAAAACAAAAACATAAAATTAAATTTATATAACTTTATTGAAACTCACAAGAAATATATAATAACAAAAAAGTTAGAATTGAACAGTTTTCCTCGATTTCCGCTTGTAATGTAATTCACTTCCCCATACAATACAAGCCCCCAAATGGCCTCTCATCATATTTCCATTATATGTTCCTTGGTAACAATGTTCAAAGTTCAATATATCTTGGTTGAAGCGCTCCTCTTGTTTCTTTGAGTATGCTCCCATATTCTCCTTGAACTTGTCAAGATAGGCATCAAGGATGTGCACCTTCAGGGACATCCTGCACCCCATTTGGTCATAGCTTTTCAATAAGTTAACTCTTTCTACATAATTTTCAACCTTGTCGTTACCCCAAGAGTCCTGACACACCGAAACAAAACTCTATCAGGCTCCATTTTCCTTTATGGTAAGCTTTTCATGGAATTCTGAACACTGATTTTCGTGATTTGTCGTCTACAAAATAAAGCAGCTTTCACCTTTGCCTCAGAAAGTTTGGGAAAGTACTTGAAGGCTCTAACAAATTGCTTCATGAGACCTAGTTTTAAATGCAATGGAGGGAACAACATTTTTGCAGAGTCTATCAATTGCTCATGCTTGACATTATGCCCTCCAACAGAGAACTCAGTCATTCGTGGCAAGTGCGTCGTGGTGTGGTAATGTGCTGTGCTATTCCTACTGTCCTAAAGACAGAGATGGCATGGAAACTTGGTAAAACCTCCCTGGAGACCCATCAAAAATGCTACCATTTTGAAGTCTCCAATCACTTCCCAGCCACACTCGTTATAATTCAACGCTTATAACAAGACCTTGGCACTGATGTAGTCCTCCTTAGGTTATACTTAATGCACAAAGAGAAGGGATGAATGCTTTTTCCATTTATGAGGAGGAATAGCTTTAATGCTTATTGAGGAACTGTCAATGAAGTGTCTCCACTCATTTGGATTACATGTAATTCCAATTGCATCAATCAGACCAGATATGTCATTGTAGTAGCATAGCAGAACTTGATAAGTAAAGAATCTTGAGAAATGTTTAGGACGTTTCCTTTGGTTTGTCGCTTTCAATTTTTTTTTCCACCGAATTCCAATCTTTGAGCCTGGAAATCAAGATCTCTGACAAGGTCTTTGAGGTCTCTTTGGTTTGGATAGTATGGATTCCTCTCAATAGTCCTATCTCTGACACCGTAGTCTACATTTTCACTGATGTTTTTAGCTTCTGAAATGTTGCTTTCTTCTGAGGGTGACTTATTCATTCATGGAGAGATGGGTACGGGAAGATGAACACTGTCTGCTATTGGTGCAAGAGTCCACCATGCAGAAGTAGCAATTGCTTGAGGACTGAGTAGTCAGTGGGTTCACGCTAAATCCTGAGAATGGCAAACTTCATATCTCTTCTTTTCCCTTCTATACCATCCTGTAAAAGTAAAAAAAATATACTTTCACTATTTAGGTTTACAAACAAATATAATAGCTTAACTACTTGTGACATTTAATATTTTACTCTTTTCAACAAACAATTTTCTTACCTTCCAAAGTATTCTTGCAGTATTCATAAGCGAAACTAGGTGCCCAGAGTTTGTCTTGATCCATAACTGGCATGCTAAAATATGCTTTCTAAGCTTCACACATTCTTATAGATGTTGTCACACCGAATCTTTTCGCTCTTGTTTTGACAAACTGTCCGCAGATATAACAGACTAGAGCTGGAGAATGATTGCGGCCTCTTGATGCCATTTCACTTATGATGTATTCTCTTTGGTAGCTAGAGCTGAAATGATCGCAGTTCTGTGAATCTCTGTATAAATATTTCCTGAAGGAATATTTCAGAAAGTTCTAGAAGTTTCCAGGGGTGTGTTCTGGAACATTCTTGAAACTTCTGCTAAATTCTAGAAATTTCCCATTAAGTCTAGAATGTTTTGGATGGTTTTCTTAAAACAAATATTATTCTACAACATACCATAAGATTTACAATTTTCTAGCACGCTTTGAGAAAAATTAAAGCCCACAGCCTTTTATATATTTTCAATATTTTCCGAAATTACTAAAACCTTAGCACAGTGGTGGCAAAACATTGAGGCTAGGCGTGTAAATAATTTTATATCTTAGTCATTTTTACATCGTCGTGTGTCACTTCTAAATTTATATTGTTAAATGGTATATTACATTATGATTTTAAAACACAAGTATATGAATATATATGCAATGTTGTACAATAAAAGAATAAAAATATAAACTTATCTATTTAATTTCTCTTGTGGACCTGAATTTTTCCATCCAATTCCTTTATGTCGGGCCCATAGTTCGTTGTCTTTAAATGTAAACATGCAGCACTTGCCTCATCAGTTAATCGAATTCTGTTGTTTTTTAGCGTAGTTAAGAGATGAGAACAGATTCTCATACGCATACGTAGAAGAAAAAAAATTTAATACTGCTTTGGCAAGACGTTTAAGAGCATCAAATGCTTCGGGAATACTTTCCCAAATGACCAACAATTGATTGTCTTGATCGCTGCATGTGATAGAACGGGTTGAGCAGCGTTAGTTTCAACTCCTATCACATATTATTTTAAAACCACGATGCTCCCACGTGCATCTTCGCGTCGTAGCTTGGCGCCTTATCGCAGCCACCGGATGTCAATGTTTAAACAAGGAGGTTATCGTCCCCCCGTTCGCCCCCATACGCCGACCTCGCCAGATGGAGTTAGGCTTATGGACAGATAAGGCATTGTTCCCAGCCTCGGCTGTGCATTCCCTCGAAGTTACCACTCCATTGTCCCCCACGCCAAGGGAGTGTCTCGACTATTTATATGGAAACTTTACCACTAAGATCAGATTGGAGATCCAGATTTTCGTCGCGAAACATCACCACGACCCTCTCTCCCTTTGTGCGCCAAGGGACCTCGACCTCGAGATTCACCATCACTTGTCCAGAAGGAGGACAATATCCCTTGAGTGCCAAAGGTTCGAGCCTTTCGTGACGCCAAATCCTCAAGACTTCCCCCTCGTTGTTCAGGAAGAGAACAACGTAGAACAGCCATTGTTCTTTTGAGCCCTTCGCCAAGAAACGGTTCTCACCCTTCCCCCTTGTTGTTCAGAGGAGAACAACATTAGAACAGCCATTGTTCTTGAGCCCGTAGACAAGAGACGGTTCTCACCCCCCCCGTTGTTCAGAGGAGAACAACGTAGAACAGCCATTGTTCTTTTGAGCCCTCCGCCAAGAAACGGTTCTCACCTTTCCCCCTTGTTGTTCAGAGGAGAACAACATTAGAACAGCCATTGTTCTTGAGCCCGTAGACAAGAGACGGTTCTCACCCCTTCCCCTGTTGTTCAGAGGAGAACAACGTAGAACAGCCATTGTTCTTTTGAGGCCTTCGCCAAGAAACGGTTCTCACCCTTCCCCCCTGTTGTTCAGAGGAGAACAACATTAGAACAGCCATTGTTTTTGAGCCCGTAGACAAGAGACGGTTCTCACCCCTTCACCTGTTGTTCAGAGGAGAACAATGTAGAACAGCCATTGTTCTTTTGAGGCCTTCGCCAAGAAACAGTTCTCACCCTTCCCCCTTGTTGTTCAGAGGAGAACCACATTAGAACAGCCATTGTTCTTGAGCCCGTAGACAAGAGACGGTTCTCACCCCCCCCCCCCCTGTTGTTCGGAAGAGAACAACGTAGAACAGCCATTGTCTTCAAGCCGTTCGTCGAGAAACGGTTCTCATTCCCAAGACGCCACGTCAGGATCGTTTTATTCCCCCCCCCCCATCGGCTGGAACTCACCAGCGGACCGAAAATTCCTTCACGTTGCCTTCCACTGCACCACTCGTATAAAGTTACGTAAGCTAAACGTCACCTTTGAGTACTTAACCCTTTTGTCAATTCTATCCTGTTCTTTAAATGGTTTAGCGAACCATCCCATCTCTTTAACTCTATTTTTGTTTTACCTTTTTAAATCCTTTAATCCTCGGATTAGCCCGAGCCCCACGACCCTTTCCATTCTCTGTTTATGTCAATATTTTCCGTCTTGTGTTTGTTGATAGTTATTATTAATAAAACTCTATTTTATTAATGATAGCAATATTATTATCCATGAGCTCAGTTCCACTTCTTAAGCATATCGAAGATACATAATATCGGCCCGCCAGACATTAACGCACTCTAAAGATAATTAAAGAAGTTCCCTCAACGAATAGTTATATATGGTATATCGTCGGGAGTCCATTCTACGACACTGCAAACTGCCCTCAATCGATATTTTTCAAGTGTTTCTATATTACCTCTAAGAGTGACGAATTTTTGCTTCCAAATAGAACTAGATTGAAGTTCTACTAATTTCATTTCAAGTTCTATTTTCAGCCATTCAAACAGATTCGTTTTCATTTTTTTCAAAATTTGCTTCATCTGGGTGCTTAATGAAAAGCAATATTTCTTCAAAATCTCTAAACTGAGAAAATCTTGATGAAAATTCATCTTTCAAAGAACGTAATGCTGACAAAACGAAGTCTTCACCGTGTTCGATATCATTCTCATCTTTGTAAATAACTTCATAGTTCTTTTTCAATCTTGGAAAGTACTTAAAAGTTTTAGTTTCAATGTCACGCTCGAAAATGGCAAGTTTGGTTTCAAATGCAGTAATATGTCTAAACATGATATCAATAGTTTTACCAAAATCTTGGAATTTAACATTCAGTTCATTCAAGTGCAATAAGAGATCTGTGAAAAATATCAACCGCCGAATCGAGGACTCATCATGTAGCTCCGGATAGCCTTCAATTTTTTTCACGTCTAAGAAAAGCTGTATCTCATTTATGCATTCAACAAAGCATTCAAGAACCTTGCCTCTGCTAAGCCACCGAACATTATTGTACATCAATAAACCGCCATAAGCTGATTCAACTTCATCCAGTAACGAGCTGAATTCACGTTTATGCAACGCCCGTGCTGATATCAAATTGACTATCTTGGTGAGTGACGCTGTAATATTTTCCAGTTCTTTTAATCCAGCTTTAGCACACAGCGCTTCTTGATGAACAATACAGTGAAACTGTACTACAAAATGTCCGAGGATATCAGTAAAAAGTTACGGTGGTAAAACGCCTAGTATAATAATAATAATGATAATCAGTAAAAAGTTTCACAAATCCAAGCTTTCGGCCGACCATATTGGTTGCTCCATCTGTTGTAATTGCTAAAAGTTTTGGTATATCTATGTTTCTGTCGCCAAGTGCTTTGACTACAATATCACAAATATATTTTCTTGTAGTATTTAAAGACAAGCTTTCTAGGCAAAGCAACTCCTCGAACATTTCATGAGAACTAGAATATTTTGCCAAAATTGCCAATCGAGAAGGCAAAGTAATGCCAATGGTTTTATCAAGGAAAATTGAAAAATAATCACACACGTTCAAGTCCTTTTGCATTTGTTCTTCAATATTTGCATGCATGGTCATTACTCGGCTTTTAACAGTGTTTCTGGAAATAGGAAGCTCTTTAATACGTTTAATTATTTTGTCCTTGTTACTAAAATCTTAAAAAGAAAAGGTGCACAGTTAAGAAAACAATTTTTAAGAAAATCTCCTTCATTAAAGGGTTTACCTTGCTGAACAATAGTATGAGAAATATTGAAACTTGCTGTCACTAAATTCATACCTGAGTCGCCACTTACAGATTTCAACAAACTTTGAGATTGGGCCGTTTTTTTGATTGCCTCTTGTGCGATATATTCTCTACGTTCTTCATCACTTCTTTATAATAACCACTTGTGATTGGACTCAAAGTGTCTTTTCACATTCCAAGTTCTGCTAGTAACTTGCTGATCAAAAGAAAAAAAGTGAAATTTTGTTATATAGTGTTGTCATTCTAATATTTATGGAAATTTCAAAATTGGGTCGGATGGCCTAGTCAACGATTAAACAGGGGAGAGGGTGCAATTTGATTTCATCATCATGCACCACTTTATTATTAGGTAGGATCTATGCGTATCAACGCTACTCAAAACTATCCCGACTAACAAAAATGTGGTATGGTAACACTATCAAAGGCGTAAAAGTGTGCATATATATATATATATATATATATATATATATATATATATATATATATATATATATATATATATATATATATATATATATATATATATATATATATATATATATATATATATATATATATATATATATATATATATATATATATATATATATATATATATATATATATATATATATATATGATTATACTAGGTGAAGAAGATAAGTACAGGGTGTCTCAAGAGTCACTGTAAAATGATTTGTGAGTCAAAATCAAATTCGTTATTTGAAAAAATAAATGTGACGAAGTTTGTTGAAATCTCTTTGCCTTGACCAAAATGGGAGGAAATCTAATAGAAATATCTGCTAAGGCAAATATTGAGAGGGTTACTGCTCAATATCCTTTTATTTCCTAAAATACAAAAAAAATAACAGACACAAAGTAATTGATCGTTGGCGAGTCGAAGATGCGAAATTTGGCAGATTTTAGACCTCTCCTCGATGAAAGCAGAAATGAACAGCCAAGAAAAGCTGAGGAGAGAATTAAACCTGGTGATAAAAGAGTATAACAGAATTTGAAGTGTGACAAAATCCACAATTATCTACCAAGTCATCCAAATCCGAATATCCAAGACAACCAACACGACCCTCAATTATCAACACGGATCGCATCGTACAGATTAGAAATTCCACACGCATAGATTCACAGAATTTCACTTTACAATAAAAAAAACAACACGCAAACCCTACCACATTCAGGTGTTTCCCAAACTGCGAAAGGATTATTCACGTAGAATAGCAATGTGAGTTGATAAATCAAATTAAAAGCGTCACTCTAATTACCAATATTTTGTTCAGTGATGAAAGTAACACCTATTGTTAGGTCAATCGACAACAATCGCATTTGGGCGGACGAGAAACAAACTGAATATTTGGAATGTAAACGAAACACACCAAGTGTGAGTGTTCGGTGTGACCCAATCAAAGGTTTAGGGACCTTATTCTTTTTCACTGAGACGACAATTACAGGAACTGCGTCCTACCTTGACATGCTTCAACAATTCCTCGAACTTTAATTCCATACAGATGATATTCTTGACACAGTTGTCTTTCAACAGTGGAAGGTCCATGCAATTATGGTACCATCGTACGTGATTATCTTGACAGCTGCTTCCTAGCTCGTTGTTGGTATCACGAATTATTGATGTAGTTAAAAAAATAACACCACCTGAAATGCTTGAATGTTGCGTGAAACATTTCATCGCTCTAAAATTTGTAGACATTGATAATTAAGTAACTGTAATTATTTATGACGTTTAGTTTGAAATAATAATTTATTAAATACGTTTATCAATTTTGTATTTGCGACGATAATAACTTTTAACACGCCCCCCCGTATATTCTAAGTGAATGCTCAAAAAGCAAGATGAAGAGCGTGGAATTGTGTATACGATAATAATATACCAAGCGATGTGTATATACATACTGTATATTGTAAGCACACTTGTGCGTGCGTATAGTGTACATGTAAGTGTAGGTGTGAGTCATATTTTTTCGGGCAGGTGATGATTACTGGGCCCTGATTTCGATTCTTAGGCAATTTTCTGCCGCTGATGTTTATCTGGGAGGTTTCTTGGGGGGGCGGGATTAGGGTGTTGCTCAGATGACAAACGATTTGGGGTTCACTGAAATGTTATCTGCACCAGGATTAGAGAACAAATGTATAATTTCAAACAACATACCTCTACAACATACACACACTTCTCTAAACTTACATGAGAACAAAGGGGTTTTCAAAAGTTCCCACTGTGCCATCGCTGTATTAGGCCATGTTACTCGAGCCTTTGAACAAATTCCCCCCCCTTCCTTGCTATGCTTGGGGAGTTTCTGGGTTTCTGGGTTTTTTTCCGACATATAATATTCAGTTAATGAAAGTTTTGCTATTGAATAATTTTGTACAAATTGTTGTTGTTGTTGTTGTACAAATTGTTGTTTTTGTTGAAGATCTTGTTGCTAATATTATTTTTTTAATATCGATTTTAATTTTATCAGGAGATATTGAGCTCAACCCTGGACCTGGTCATCCTCGTCGGATAAAATGTCGTCTACTCTATATTAATATTAGGGGCCTACATGCCAATATTAAAGACTTGACTGCTTCATCCAAGTCTCATGACATTTTACTCTGTTCAGAGACCCTGGTTTCAAATATGAGGCATGTCTCTGAACTACTTATACCAGGCTTCAAAAACCAATTTTACTTAGGCGTGATGCCATTCCTAGGGCTAGAGGAATGGCAGTTTACATCAGGAATGGTTACTCTGCTTCAAAGACCTCCTATGCTTGTTCTTGCCATGAGATGCAAGTTATGAAAGTATGTGGTAAGCAAAATAATTTTTATCTTTTTTCTGTCTATCGCAATCCAGACTTAGATGATACTATTTTTGATTGTCTGCTCCTTGCCATGGCCAAGGTACAGGAAAATGACCGGAAAGCCTGCTTTGTATTTATGGGAGACCTCAATGCTCATCATAGGCAATGGCTGTCTTCTGTCTCCCCTACTGACTGTCATGGTATCAGGGCTTATGATTTTGCGTGTGAGTCGGGTTGTGAGCAAGTCATTAGGGAGCCTACCCATTCATCTGGGAACTGCCTTGACTTGGTTTTCACTGATTCCCCTGGAGTCGTTACAAGTGCTGTTGATCCTCCTGTGGGAACTTCTGACCACTGTGCAATTTCTATAACTATCTGTATTGAGCAATCTATTCCTAATATAGCTCATACAAGCAAAGTATTCATCAAATCTCAAGTAGACTGGTGCAATATATTAAATGATATCTCCCGGATCAACTGGCCACTAATATATAAGGAGGTTGAAGCAGTTCGTATTTTGAATGATAAAATTGTTTCAATTATTGATAGACATGTTCCATTCCGTATGATCAGATATCGCACTAAGGACAAAGCCTGGTTTAATGATGACTGTAAGAGGGCTCATATGCAGAAACAAGAAGCCTACAACCTGTGGAAGGGGAGTAGATCTGCCTTTCTATGGGATAATTATGTGCACTACAGAACAGCAGCTCAGAGGGTATATAATAATGCTGAAGTTGAATTCAATACTACCACAAAGGGAACTCTTCAGCGCACAGCAAATTCCCACAAATTCTGGACCACTCTCAAGTCTGCTCTTTTTGGGAATGATTCATCTATGCCACCCCTTCTTAAACCTGATGGTTCCATTACCCATAGTCCTGAAGAAAAGGCAACACTGTTGGCTGATGTTTTTGATAATAAACAAAGTAATGAGAATCTAACTCTACCTGACACTTGTTTCCCTGTACCAAGGTTAAACAAGATTGCTTTCCGTTCAAGTGAAGTAAAACAGTTACTTCTTGATCTGGATGCTTATGGTGGTACTGACCCAAATGGTATATTCCCTTTATTCTTTAAGAAAACTGCAGAGTATTTGGCTCCCAAGCTTTCCGTTATTCTTCGGAAGCTGGCGAGGAGTGGTAGTTTTTGCGAATGTTGGAGAATTGGTAACATCACTCCACTATGTAAAAGTGTAAGTGGTAGTTTTAACCCTACTGAATATAGGCCCATTTCTATAACTCCTGTTCTATCTAAGATTTTTGAACGTTTACTAGCTAAACGTTTAAGTACATTTGCCGAGCTTAATCGTCTGTTTCCCTTTTTACAGTTTGGATTTCGTAAGGGTCTGAGCACTTGTGATGCACTTCTCACAGTCTCCACCATTGTCCAAAAATCATTAGACTCTGGTCAAGAAGTTCGCTTAGTTGGCTTGGATTTCAGTGCCGCATTTGACCGTGTCAATCATAAGGCCCTGATATTTAAGTTGAAGCAGTTGGGAGTAGGTGGTGTATTTTTAAATATTATTGAACAATTTTTAACAAATCGACATCAAAAGGTTTATGTTGACAATAATTTTAGTGATGAGAGAGAGGTGCTATCTGGTGTACCACAAGGCAGTGTTCTTGGTCCTCTACTGTTTATATTATATACCCATGATATGTGGTTTGGACTGGAAAATAGACTTATAGCCTATGCTGATGATGCTACTCTAATAGCCCCAGTCCCATCTCCTGATTTGAGAGCATCGGTTGCAGAGTCTTTAAATAGAGATCTGGCTAAGATAAATGTTTGGTGCACTTCATGGGGCATGAAGTTAAATGCAAAGAAAACCCAGAGTATGATTGTTAGCAGATCCAGAACACTAGATCCTCCCCATCCAGATCTTTTAATAAATAACATTCCCATCTCCATATGTGATTCTTTTAAGTTGCTTGGAGTTATGCTTGACTCTAGGTTTACTTTTGAGAATCACATTCGATCTATTTCCTCCTCTATTGCTCAAAAAATTGGCATTTTGAGGAAATCTTACAAAGTATTTGGAGAGCAGACTGTTCTTAAAAATTGTTTTAATCCTTTTATTCTTCCGTGTTTTGAATATTGCGCCCCTGTTTGGAGTTCGGCAGCCAACTTTTATCTTAATTTATTAGATAAAAATTTGAGAGCAATAAAATTTTTAATTCCTGACCTCAAAGTTGATCTGTGGCACAGGCGAGCAATAAGCTCCTTATGCATCCTATATAAAATTTTTAACAATGCAGATCATCCACTGCATCACGATCTGCCCAATTTATATGCCCCTCAACGAGTTACCAGAGGTGTACTAAATGCCAATAGTAGGGCCTTTACGCCTATGAGATTCAACACAACACAGTTTTCAAGAAGTTTCATTCCTAACACAACTAAACTGTGGAATGAACTTCCTAGTGTTGTTGTTGAGTCCTTGGAACTTCAGAAATTTAAAGTGGGTGCTAATACATTTTTAATTAACAGAAACTTATAACTTTAATATTTTATTCATTATCCACACATATATAATATTATAATATTTTTAACATTATAGCATTTAATTTTTTTTTTTTTTTTTTTTTTTTAATTTTCTATTCATTTATTATGTTTTTCTTAATCTTTGTTTCGTTTTTTCCATACCAGGTTTCTTTCCCCGCTGGGGCCCTTGGGCTTATAGCTATTTGCTCTTCCAGTTGGGGTTGTGGCTTGGAACTTTAATAATAATAATAAACGAGTCCATTTTAAGATTTCCTTTATCCATTTTTCGCCCTTTCTTCTAGCAATGTGCCCTAATCATTCCCACTTCAGAAATTCTGTTCTTTAATGATGTATCTGTCATCCGTGTTTGTGTTCTTATCCAAACGTTTCTTTTAGGAATCCTGGGGAATATTCGTGACATGCGTCGTTCTAGGTTTCTTTGATGAGTTCTCCAATTATAATCTATTTTGCGTCTCTTATTTTTTGTATTTACGAAATAGAAGGTTCTTTGGTCCTAACATTTTTCTATTTGCCGATGTTCTTTGGTAGTTGCCTCGCTTTTTTATGGTAGGGAGTTCAACAAAAATCGCAGACATTTTTTTTATGTTAGAGAGATTTTCATGAAGACTCCTCCTCCCATTTTGTTATATGGCAGTGATATTTCCAGGAAACATCCCCCCATTTTTATGGCAGAAAGGTTTCCATCAACCCCTCCCATTTTTTTTCAGAGAGATTATATGAAACCGCCAATCTTTTTTTTTAAATGTGGCAGATATATTTCCCTGAAACTTCCATTTTTAGGGCAGAAACCTTTCCTTAAAACGTCCACGCATTTTCTTTGTTATGGCAGAGGGATTTCTGTGGCACTTCCTCCCAATTTATATACCAGAGATTTCCATCAAACGTCCTCTCATTTTCTTTGTTATGGCAGAGAGATTTCCATGATACTTCCTCCCATTTTATGGGATATATTTCCATGACACATCTCCCATTTTTTATGGCAGATGCATTTACATAAAACTTCATCTATTTTTTATGCAAGAGTGAATTCCACGAAAATTCTTACCATTTTTGTATGGAAGATAAATTTACACGAAAATTCCCTCCATTTTTGTTTATGGAAGAAGTCCCATGAAAATTTCGCCTAATTTTTTATGGCTGAAAGGTTTCCATGAAAGTTGCCATTGTTAGACATGGCAGGGAGATTCCCATAAAAGTTCCTCCAATTCTACTTATGGCAGATCATTTTCTACGAAAATTCATATATTTTTTGTATGACAAATATGTTACTAGAGAACCTCTTCCCATTTTTATGGCAGAGAGATTTCCACGAAACTTCCATTTTAATGGCATGAAGTTTTTCTTAAAACGGCATGCACTTTTTGACAAGACAGAGATTTACATGAAAGTTACTCCACTCCCATTTATGATATGCGAGAGAGCTCCCATAAAGCATCCCTCCATTTCTAAGATTGTTTAGAGATTTACTTGAAACTTCCATTTTTATGGCAAAAAGCTTTCCTTAAAACGTCCTCTCATTTTTTTTTTTACATGGTAGGGTGATTTATAGGAAAGTTCCTCCTATTTTTTATGGCAAAGAGTTTTCTATGAAACTTGCTCACATTTTTAGTCGCGTGCTAGTCAGGTCGCGGGTGTCTCTACATCTAACTATGTCGGTCGGTGTCCATTTTGCTTTTTTTTTTGTTTTTCTAATAATATTGTAACTATTAGGACGATTCTAACAAAATTTGAAACCCTTAAGTTGTTTGAAACCCTTAAGTTGTTCTACATTCTCTTTCGAATGATGTAATTGCCAAAGTTCTATCAAGGTTATCTCGGGAATTATTTTGTTTTGGCAATAACACAAATTTTCAGCCGATACTCTGCTATACTCTGCTAGAATAGACTATAATATGCTATACTTTGCGAGGCAAGCCTAGAATAGGCTATGCTAGGTTAAGCTATACTATGCTAAGATATAATGTACAAGCGTAAGATATACTATGCTAATTTAGGCTATAATATGCTATGCTAGGATAACATATAGTATGTTAGGCTAGACAATAATAAGCTATGCTTGACTAGGGTATAATAGTATAGTATAGGCTATACATGTCTAGGATAGTTAATGCTAGGCTAGGCTAAGCTATACTAAGCTAGGCAGGGCCTGAAAGCTATACTAGCCTAGGATACGCTATGGTATGCTAGATTAAGCTATGATATACTAATCTATGCTACACTAGGCTAGTCTTCGCTATACCAGACTAGGATAAGCATGGCTTAACCATGGTAGGCTAGGCTATGTTATGCATGCTATGCAAGCCTAGGCTAAGATTTAATAGTCCAGTCTAGGCTAGGGTAAGGTAGGCTATGATATACTATACTAGGGTATGCTACCCTAGGCTAGAATATACTAGGCTAGGCTCCAGTGAACTAGGCTAAGCTAGCCTATACTAAGTTTGAATATACAATTGTAGGCTGCGCTGCGCTAGGCTAGGTTATACTGCTAGGCTATGTTAGGCTAGGTTTTACTATGTTTTCTAGGCAAGGATAGGCCATACTATACATTTCCTGCTAGGCTAGATTAGGCTAGGCTAAGTCATACTCTGCCAGGCTAAGCTATACTATGTAAGGCTAGGCTACACTATGCTAGCTACGCTAGAGTATGGTATGGTAAGTTCTACTATTATAGGAGAATCATAGGCTAGACTTGGTTATACTAAGCTAGGCTAGGCTATACTATGGTAGAATATGCTATGACATAATCTACTCTGTTATACTATGCTATACTATACTATGCTATGATATACTATGGTAGGGTAGGGTAGGCAGGATTTACTATGTTAGGCAATCTAGGCTAGTCTATACTATGCTAGGCTTTATTATGCTAGGTGAGATAATACTCTGGTAGGCTATCCTACGGTAAGCTAGGTTTTGCCAGGCTACTATTCGAGACTATACTAGGTCATGCTATAAAATGTTATATTATTCTAGACAATGCTAGGCTATACTAGGATATGCTATGCTAGGCTATACTATGCTAGGAGATACTATACTCGATATACTATACTATGTTTAGCTATGCTCTGCGATACTATACTATGTTATGCTATAATATACTAAGCCATGTTATACTATGCTATAATATGAAATAATATGCTACGAGTATGTTATACTATGCTGTAATGTGCTATGTTATACTATTCTAGACTATGCAATTTGGGTGTGACCATTTTTTCGCCTTTCCAATTAAAAAAATAATATATTTTAATATAATTTAGTTCTGCTTTTTAATAAGCTTTTAGAAAGTTGTGACTTTTTAGTCGCGGGCGACTCTACATCTCACTATGTCGGTCGGTCCACATTTTGTAACAATTCAACCAATTCTAACGAAATTTGAAACCCTGATGTTGTTTTATATTCTTTTTCGAATGATACAATTGGCAAATTCCGGGAATTATTTTGTTTTGGCAATAACATCATAACTATTCCGCCGATTTTAACGATATTTGAATCCTTTATGCTGCTTTACATTCTCTTTTGAATGATTAATTACCAAAGTCCTCCCAAGGTTACTCCGGGAATTATTGAAAGTTTTCAAAATCGTAAGGACATAAATCAAGATATGTGAGGGCGCGCGATTTTTTGGTCAGCAGACCTTGTTTTATATGGCAGAGGGATTTCCATGAAACTTCCGCCAATTTTTGTATGACAGAGAGAGTTCCATGAAAATTACCCCCATTTTTTGTTATGAAACTCCCTCACATTTTTGTCATGTCAGTGAGATTTCCATATTTCTGCCATTTTTTGTTAGGGCAGAGGGATTTCCGCAAATGTTCTTCCCATGTTTTTGTTATCTAAGCGAGATTTCCATGAAACTTTCTCTCCTTTCTCTGCCATGGCAGAAGTTATCATCGACAGGGGCCGAACTGGTAAGAGAAATTTCAATCACAGCCAGTCTCGAGGTCGTACTCGAGGAAGAAGCAAATCCTGACCAATGCTCTTTCACACCTAGCGGGTGTACTTATATGTACGTGTATGTGTGTGTTTGAACAGTGGCTCTATTTTTAGGGGTGATTACATGCTACTGAGTCCACACTTGTAAGTTTAGTGCTCCTGAATGAAAGAACGAACGGCCAACCACGAACAAACAAGGGCTAAAAGTGCGAACAAGACGGATTCAAAGAGCTTGAAAGTATGAACGTATCACTCCACCTAGAGACAGTGGTAAATCTCTCCTTACACGCATACATGCACTAAGTAAATGCTTACCACGCCATAATGGAGTTGTTCCCCTTAGGGGGGGATGTTAGGGGCTTTGGTGAAGGAAAGGTGGAGTAGGATGTGAATGGAAGAATTTATGGAATTGCTTTTATTCGTAACAAGCAATTTTCTCGCTTCATTCGAAGCGCTTCGTTTTTACAAACACTCCTTTTATTAGCTGGAATGCAAGACTAATTGGTATTTTTTGATGCAAAGATCTTTCGCTGCATTCACGAAAAACTGACTCGGTCGTCTTTCCCTCACACACATACACACACACAACTATGCTTTGGTATTCATCTCAAGCTAAGGTACAATTATACTCGAATAAATTCTCTCAAAAATTTCCGAGATAGGAAAGAAAAATCATTTGCATAAACAGGGTGAAATTCAAGGCAAATGATGAAATTAGGGGTTTCTAAAACAAGACTTAATAAAGAAAAAAGTCTCATTATAAAGAAAGCGGCACGCCAGACTAACAACTAAAATGTGGAGACCCTTGAACCGTCAATAAGTTATATCAAGTAATATGTGAAAGAAATGGGAAGAAATCCAACTCAGATCATGTGGCAAAACTCCGAAATGCGAATGGCTTTGGTGTGTTTTCTTCAATGTGTGAAGAAATGGAAGTCGGAAGATAGAAGGATTTCTGGCTTGGGTAAAGACTCTTGTAAAAAAGAGAGAGAAATAAGGATTGGACTAGAGGAGAGACAAATTTTGGGGGGATTGTTATGCGAAAATATGGCAATTTAAAAAAAAAACTAAGGGAATCGATATTATATAGAAATAATGGTGGGAGATATCTCCAAAGAACTGTATCCATTCATTAGTTCAACAAGGTAAGAGCGCGTGTAAAGATCATAAATAATTACTTTCCACCAGGATTCGATATATCGACCTCTCAGATAAGCAGGTGTTACTAACGAGCCATGATGGATTGAAAGGAAACCTGAACTCTTAAAGTGATCGGAAGAAAGATGGGCCTTTTCTCCCCCCCTCCTCCGAGGATAACACTAAATCGAGAGTATCCAAGTGTAGCACTGAAGCCCCTGTATACGAGGGGCGGGCAATAAGTTTTGCGAATCGGTAGGGCAAAACAGAGGAAGGGGGATGTCTGTTTGTGGGGGTGTTAGGACAAGTTATGACAAGTCAGGACCTGCAGCCGCACGCTCCTGTCTCCTCTATTTAAGAAGCAGTAGCTGATCACAGATCGTCAGTCACAAATTTTTCAACAATGGAGAAGGTTTGGCACCGCGCAGTGATCAAACTTTTGACCAAGGAAGGCAAGAATGCAAAAGAGATCCATGAACGCATGGTTGCAGTGTACACCGACACCGCCCCTTCCTATGCAACCATTGCTCGCTGGAATAGGGAGTTCCGCCATGGTCGTGAGTCCCTTGAAGATGATCCCCGTCCAGGACGCCCGTCAGAACTGACCAACGAGGACAATGTGGCCCTTGTGGAGAGGATGATCCTCGAAAATCGATGGGTAAAGGTCGAAGAAATCGAGCGAGAACTTGGAATATCACATGGAAGTGTTATCAACATCATCCACGACAATTTAGCCATGACCAAGGTCTCTGCCCGTTGGATCCCTAGAAACCTCACGCCCCATGATCGACTTCAACGTCGTCAAAGTCCACAAGGCCAGAGTTGCTCAAGCTGCCCTGCGCGAGTGCGGATTTGAGGGGCTCAACCATCCCCCTACAGTCCAGATCTGGCCCCTAGCGACTACTTTTTATTCCGCCAGCTCAAGGCTACACTGCGTGGACGCTGGTTTGGGGAAGATGAAGATGTCCATCTCGCCGTCCAGGACTGGATTGAACAGCAGTCGGGAGATTTCTGGTTGTCGGGAATTCGAAGCCTCAGGGACAAGTGGCGCAAGTGCATTGAAGTCGAGGGTAGTTATATTGAAAAATAATAAAACACTTTTCCTCATATCTCGTTTCCTTATATCCGAATTGCAAAACTTATTGACCGTCCCTCGTACGTAGATCCGAATATTGACAAGAATACAATTGCATATTTTTCAGGTTGGCGTAAGTGTCGGAGGATGGCATTCCATGTTTCAAAAATAAGTTGGTCTGGTTTTGGAAGGTTTTTAATCTCGCTCCATTTGTGATTGTGAGTAAACCTGGCCTTCTGACGAGCAACATCTTCAAGATCAGTTGTTAATCGTTGGAACAACGACACCCTCATAACTTTGTCGGCTATGTCGTCCAGTTCCATTTCCAGATCTGGTTGACTCACACTTGCAAATGAAGTTATATTCAGTAAGGATGGTTCGACGGTCAGAAAGGTGACAGGGAAGGATATTGTGCGCTCTTTTCATCTCTTAAGTCACATAATCGTTTCACAAACGATGTTTGCATTGCGGTAATTGCGGACTGCCAATATTCTAAACTGATCATTTTATGAGCTTATTTGAACTCTCTCAAAGAAGGAAAGTGAGACAGCAAACCTTGCTGTAAATCTCTGGCAAACACTCAACTTGCGTTCAAATGCCCAAACCTCCTCCAGCATATGTAGAACTGTGCCTCCTTTCCCCTGAAGAGTTGTGTTCAGACTGTTTAGGTATGTTGTCATATCTACCATGAAGTGTAGCTTTTCCAGCTCAAGAAAGGTGAGCAATATGCTGTCCATCAAAGTTTTCGCCTCTTCAAGACACGCGGCAAACCGTTTCAGCACCTCACCTCTGGATAACCATCGAACTTTGTTGCGCAGCAGGAGATCAGAATGCATACTTTCCACCTTTTCCAGTAACAAACGGAACTGTCAGTGATTTAAACGTTGCCATTATTTTGTTGATATAATCTAAGTGACAATATTCCTTACATCTGTGCATTCCAGAGGAAAGGTTTGAGCATATAAGGCCTGTTGGTGCAGGATACAGTGAAATGTCAGCAACGTTTTACTCAGCGACTTCTGCAGTGAAGCTACAAAGCCTTTCTCCCCTCCTGTCACACTCGATGTCCCATCAGTAGCCACTGACATCAAGTAGGTTGTGTTTATTTTTTTGGTTCTTAAACTATCCATGACAACCTCACAGATGTCGCTCCCCGGTGTTTGGCCTTTTAGTGGTATCAACTCAATCATTTCTTCCTTTGGTCCACCTGAGTTCACATATATGCAGAACAATGCTATTTGTTCAATATCACCTTTGTCTTTGGACTCATCACAGGCGATTAAGTACGCCACAGCTGAATTGATGTCTTTTATTTGGTGTCTGGTAACGTTTTCTGTCATGTTGATGGTTCTGTCTTTGACAGTCTTTACAGAGAGAGGCATATCTCTGATTTTCGGCACAATTTCACTGGCGTTTTTAAAGTTCGTGAATGGATGTTCTGAAATCTTAATGAATGATTAGTTTATATATTCTCCATCTGTCAACAGCTTTCCGTGTCTGACTATTTCCTGAGCTACCACAAAACTAGCATATGTAGTTGAATTTCAGACTTCATCCACTTCTTGAATTTATTTCGACTCAGTTCAACCCTTCGCATCAGTTTCGAAACGGCTTTTTTCTCTTATTTACATCCGGATATTTTTCAGCAAAGGCTGTTTGCTTATCCTGGAAATGTCTTGCAACATTTGAATTTTAGTTGTTTTTCAATTTCTTACCACAAATTAAACATAATGGTAAACCAGTGTTGTGAGTAGTGAAAGCAAATGAATCTGTCCACGTATCATTGAAAGTTCTGTTTTCTTAAGAAACTTTTCTCTTCGTAAATTTTTCTATGGTTCGCGTACCTGGGGTGGAAAATTTCAATAAATAAATGAATAAATTTATAAGGCTAACGAACTGAATTAAAATACATTTTAATTAAATGCTCGATAGCAGAGCAGTGGGCAAGGAGTGACGTGCTGCTTCAGTGTTGTTCCTCCACCACAGGGAGCTGCGGGTTGCTGACCCCTGACCTAGCCACATCCAACTCTTTTCGTCGCTTTTGGTGAGGGTGTTAAAAGAGCTGGACACAGAAAATACTGAATTTATGCATTTTTAAGGACATTTATCTTTACGTTTTAGTTAAGTAAATTGTCGAAATAAAGAAATTGTTTCAATTATTATAACGACCTTCTTCTTGGGTGACACTTCCACTCTTCGAGCCCTTCCACTTGTCCAACACATTCCACCTCGTTTCTCTCCCCCACCCCTCACTCCCTGAACTCACCTGGCTATCCATTTGCATTAAGATCACATTCATGGCTCTCCTACCCTATAAAGCTTTTATCGCTGTAGAACTATCCTACCTAAACTTATCCCAGCCTTTTAGAACTATGTACGTTCTGGATGTGTCCCCTTGCCTTTTGCTCCTCGTAGTTATCTTTTTTGCATCAGTGATCGCGTTTTCTTTAAATTTGCTCCAAGAATATGGAATGAGCTGCCTTCTCTGATACGCTTCAGGCGTGCTTTGAGGAGCTACCTTTTGCCTCAAGTTTTTCCTTCGTTTGTATACAGGCGCTCTGTGAAGGCTTATACCTTGAAGAACGCAATACAAAAATCTCTATTATATCTACCTATAATATATTTGTTAAGTATGAAAGAGAACGCGAATAGGGCATGATTCATTTACCACAACATTTCGGGCTATCCACCCACTTCATCGTGTAGTAGAGAAACAGAAGTTTGCAGCTCGCATTCTCCTCCGTCGGCTCCCCATCTCCTTCAAGTCTCCCCTTGTTTAGAAAGCCCGTCCCCCTCTGAATGCTGCTGCCCTTTCTTACCTTTTTTCTGCTCTCTGGTTCAATCTGCGCAAGTCCTGCGATCCTGCGCTGCACCACGTTTGCAAGCTCCTCGTAGCTGTATCGGTCCATTGGGGACTGCGCCTTCTTGTCCTGTGCTCTGAGACTGTGGAACGCCCTTCCCCTGCCCTTCGCCCCTGTTCTTCTCCTGGTGCCTTCTAGAGTACTTTGAAGACACGTCTCTTTTCTCTAGCCTTTCCCTAGCTCTGAGGACGGCCAGGTGCTCCGTCAGAGTTTTTGACTTTGAAGAACGCGGTTTCAAAACCTACTTACTTACCCTATCAAAAAGACTTAGCTCCGCTGAACTCCAACTCTAAAAAGATTACGCAAAGGAGAATTAACTAAACTTAAACTGCGATACTTTCAATATACAGTCATGCAGCAGCATCATTGAGGTTACATCCACCTTGTCACTAACAACTAAAACCAAAAACAAAGGAAAAAAAAGAGTGAGACGAAGGGGGGGGCGAGGGAATCTTCCCTTAACTTTCTTGTTTACAGCATTGCTTAAAAATGATTGACATATACATATTTATGGCATTTTTGCTTAGTTGATGCCATAGCATCATTTGAATCAGAGGCTATCCAAGTATCAAAAGAATTCCTCTCGACTCCAGGTCCCTGAGAGAAACTGACTGTCTCGTTTCGTCTTTTATACCTCGTTTAAACCTCCAACTATCTTTTTCACGCCTGAGTAGACCCGAGACAAAAGGAAAAGGAGTTTGATTTACAAAAGCAAAAGAATTACGCTCACTGATCTCGGAATGATCCCAATCTCTGATGAGTTGAAAATGCATTTTTCCTAGACGAAAATAATGATTAACAGAAGAGAGGAATTAGAATTAATGACCAGATTTCAGAGGAATGTGTCGACGTAGGAAATCATGCGACTCCTGCATAAGGAGCAAGAAAAGGGAAATTGGAGAACAAAGGCTGGATAGCGGCACGTAGGATGCAGAGTATTTAATCCATACTTCTTACCAGTTTGCCAGTGATATATATATATATATATATATATATATATATATATATATATATATATATATATATATATTAGGAGCATTTTAGACTATGCTCCCAATAGGCACCAACTGTTCTTCCTTAAAGCTATATATATCCAAGAGAAGCAACCGAATTTAAAAATACAGTCTAACTCCAATGAAATCTTGCCCAGCGCAAGAAAAGCAAACAGAGGAACAGGTGTACTCAGAGCTGCCCCTAACCATTAATCCCCTCTGGCAAGCAGCTTAATCCCCCCTCCCCCCCTCTCTGGCTATCTACTTCTCCGACCTTTATAACCTAGATCCAACCTGCCTATACGTGTATAGCTTCGTTCATAATTTTGTTAATACATTTTGCAACATCTATAAACTGAATACTTTGCAATAATTTCCCATTGTAACTCTGAAGATGATACTCGATGTATCGAAACGCCTCAGTTAAATTAAAGAAAGTGCTAAATTACAGTAATTTACTTCTTCTACCTTTGGCAAAATAACAAAAATCAGTCTCTGATGAACTTCGGTACGCTTATCCACAGGTTAAAGAATGAAGAAAAGACGAATATAAGACAAATCGAGAAGATTGAAAAAAGAATTATTAATTCGAAACTAGCGGTCGCTTTAATAAAACATGCTATAATGAAAATATACTGCACAAATCACACACGTATATATATATATATATATATATATATATATATATATATATATATATATATATATATATATATATATATATATATATATATATATATATGAATAACTCACAAAGTAACACGTAAGATTCGCAATGAATGCAATGTCACGCAGGAAAAATGAAAAGGTGCTTCCAAGTACTTTCGAACTTTATTCAGTTCATTCTCAAGGATAACTACAAAAGAAAATAATATAATAAAGGTATGTATATGAGCTAGTAAAAGATAAAGGACCGCCTCTAAGACAAGAAATCAATGTAATGCGAATTTCCCCTCCCTCTCCTAGTTCCCCATTGGTCATTTCTTGTCTTAGAGGCGGTCCTTTATCTTTTACTAGCTCATATATATATATATATATATATATATATATATATATATATATATATATATACCCTTATTATATTATTTTCTCTTGTAGTTATCCTTGAGAATGAACTGAATAAAGTTCGAAAGTACTTGGAAGCACCTTTTCATTTTTCCTGCGGGACATTGCATTCCTATATATATATATATATATATATATATATCTATATATATATATATATATATATATATATATATATATATATATATATATATATATATATATATATATATCACTAACTCTATAATTGTATAACGGGATATTTGAAGATGGGTGAAAAATTAATAAATGTTTCTTTTCCTTAGTGGACAAAAGACGTTTTTTTTTATCAAAGTTATTTCTAATAATTCTTTTATAATATCAAAAAACGAAATGGTGAAATTCAGAAATAAATATAAGTATCGAAATTTTGTGAATTTTTTAAAACTCAAAGAATTACAAATGATGAAGTTCAGAAAATTTATTTTTATGTATCTTCTTCTATAACTATATTTTAGCAATGTGATATTTTGAAAGGGGGGAAATTCAGGCCCTTTTTAAAATTATTATAATTGACGAAGTTCAGAAAATTTATAAAAATTTAATCATGGCTGCTTTTTTTTAGATTTTAAATTTTAATTTTAGTAGCGAAGCCATTGCCTAGTATATATATATATATATATATATATATATATATATATATATATATATATATATGTGGGTGAATGTGGGGAAATAAAGATCACGAGGACAAACCCCGCTGTCTCCTACGTTAATATAAACGTAGGAGGGTGGGACAGCCTTTAGAATAAAAATCTAAGAACAGGCTCACTTTCCCCTCCGATTGTTGATGTCTATTTTCGCCAAATAGACGAAATTTCACTTTCTCCGTCGTAAACCAGAAGGGCGATTGGTCACAACGTTGAAAGTGATGCCCTAGGACAGAGGCTTAAAGGTGGGCCCTCATCTCCCCTCCCCTCCACCCAGGGGATAATCCACGTATATATAGTTGGATCTGGAGAAATAAGAAAGAGAATCGAGGTAGCAATCAGGAGAAGAAAACGAGTCCCGGAGGCAAACCGGGAATCAAGAAAAAGTGGAACTGAGCGGGATTTTCCTTCCTGAGGCTATTCCTTTGGTCACATTGAAGAGTAGACCAGTGGTATCTAAAATCACTCTCATACCAATCTCGTTCAGAGAAACCCCCTATCTCAGTTTTCTGCATAAAAATAGAGATATCCCTCACCATTGAGGAATACCAATGTGAAGTTCCCACTCGAGAATATATTTACCTCTTGTAAGTGTAACCCAAGGATTGGAATGATCCCCTCACTTATATCTTCAAGTCAAGAAGCATCGCCACACGCGTCTCACTTACCTCGATATTAGCTCAGAGAGACGGTCAACTGTTTTTCAAAGTCAGCCTCGAATCATCACATCACAGAGGTTCTCGTTCAAGGTCACCCAACGCCAGACTCCCTCTTAGTTAAAGGTAAAAGAAATCTAAAACTCCTTCATGTTCGTTAGCTACCATTCCGTACTAAAGTGAATTTTTGCGTCAACTATCGCGTAGTACTCATTGGTAGTATTAATTTTTATTTAGATCCTTTTATTATATAATTAATATATTTAAAGTTTTAATATTTCATTTTTTTCATGTTAAAAATATATTTTTGCCCTAGTTGGTTAATTAAATCCTCGAAACGCTGCAAATGGCAATAGATATATAATATTACGAATCCTCCCTGGTTAAAGAATCAAAAGAAAAAAAGTATAGCACTCTTAGAGAAAAGTGCAACGGAGTTATTCGTGTACGGAACAAACGTACATACATACTCGGCCGTATACTACGATAGTGAAGTTGGGTAATATATTTTCATCGTATTAAGTTTTGTTTAAAGCGACGGCTAGTTTAACATTTATGATTTTATTTTCACATCCTTTAATTTTTCGTATATTTGCCTTTGAAGACCATTGTGTATTTTGCCTTAATTAATTTCCTCTGGCAACTTTCTCTTCTTCTATCTTATTTATTCCATCTTGTAGATGGTGGATTACTTGTCCAGTATTCATCTCTTTTTTAAATGAATGTGTTTAGTAAAAATCAACCTAAATTGCTGAGCTTTCGATCTTATTCAATCATCGGAGCGTTTTAAACTCTTCTTGTCTCCTTTACCGATGTAATGAGTGTAGTGAGATCTGGCAGAAAGTGAAAGAAAACGATTTTTAAGGGGTATTTATTCCGCCTGGGTTAAACGTAACGTTAGAGGAAATGAGCCACTCCTGCGAGTGCCAGTTTTCGAATGATATCTCTCTTAGAATTTGCTGGCAAATTCTTCTAGAAGATATTGATTAACAGAGTCAACTCTTTTCTTGATGAGACCAACTTGCATAACGAGCAGCAACACGGCTTCAGAAGGAAAAAAGGGCCCTAGCCGTTGACCCCGAAATGCGAGGTAAGATCAAGGCGGATAAAAGGCACGCGACCAGGTGCTCTGCGATGTCAAGAAAGCTTTTGACAAGGTTTGCAAAAGATGCCTGCAATATAAGATCATGCAAATAGATCTCAACTCCATCCTTGAGAGGATTTTATGCGACTACATAATGGAGAGGAGAGCTTCAAATCAAGGAACATACTGGCCCCGAATTCGAACTCGAAGCAGGGGTCCCTCAAGGGGGCTGTATCAGTCGCCTACTATACAACATTTACACACGTGACTTACCACAATCACTCTCCGAAGGTTCAATATACGTTCAGTTCGCTGACGATATATGGCAAATTTGTACCGCCGTTTAAGTTCACAGGGAATTTATGGCGAGAAATACGGCTAGGAAGATGGCTAACATTAACTCTTTCGAGAGGAGATGGAAGATATTAACCAACGCCCCAAAATTCAAAATACCCATGTTTCGTAAGACCTTCAACGTTATACGTGTGGACGGGGTGCGAATCCCTTACTGCACGGAAGGGACGGTTCTGGGGCTCAAGATCACCACTGGAGGTTACACGAGTCATATCGAGGGAATTTTATAGGTTCTGTGCCTTAAATCCTTCAATTAAACTCAAAATATTCAATGCGTGCATTCGCTCGACGCTCCTGTACCCCACCCTTCGTACCGCTGAACGCGAGCGCTGAGACCCACATTACGAAACTTCAAAGAATACGAACAAAGCGGTGCTTATTATCACAAACACTCAAAGGAGAGAATATAAAAGACAGAGAGGGCTCCACGACTCGGTTGGATTATCACCGATCAACATGGTGCTCCACGAGAGAGAGAGAGAGGATATGGCAAGCAATGGCACCCGCCTGTCCCACGACTTCTCTCGTACACACTTAGACATCGAGGCCGCTCGACAAAGAAGACTATTTCAAAGCAGCGCACTGACAGACGGCGACGTAACTACAAAATGCACGTGACAGAGTCGACAAAGTACAACAAATGACTAACGTACTGTTCAGGATTGTTTAGAAATTAATCATACCTCTAATGCAACCAAAATTTTTGAAATAGTAAATTCAAAATAAATAAAATGTATAGCGGGATAAAATACGCCCCGAAAAGAGGCTTGAATGCCTCCAACGCTGTCCTAATTAAATTAAGCAGTTTAATTTAATTATTATAAACTAGAAATTTTATAGTTTATGAAACAAAACACAAACAAACAAACCAAAACTTCCACTTAACCACAGCTCCCTTTCACCAGGGAACTTTGTATTGTCTCCCACACCACTTCTATCCTTTAACTTCCCTCAATTTCACCACTTTACGCTCATACTATTATAACTCTCTCTCTCTCTCTCTAAATTTTCACCTACTTTCTAAGTCCATGTCATTCCATTTCTGTTCATTCCCAGAAGATGACCTACACGGTCGAAAGACGTCTCGGAATAAAATATGGCTTTTGTCAATGTTATTTCTCGCATCAAAGACCCTGTCAAAACTTGTAAGAAAAATAAAGAGAATACAAGTTAAAATTAATAACGCTGCCATTGCTTTGAACTTCAACAGTGCATATATATATATATATATATATATATATATATATATATATATATCAGAGGCGACTCCAGGTCATCAGCGTCACTCGGGCTCATCACAGATTTCGCATAAGACGCAGGTATAAAAGAAAGTAAGAGACGCTATGCAGACCGCAGAATTATATGTGCACTGATAATTTAGCAATAAGACAGATAAATAGTTTTAATATAAAAATTACTCACTTCATTTATACATGAAGTCCAGTTGTCTTGGTTTGAGGGCGAACTCTTATAATATCCTGCGGTGCAGCTCCTTCTTCTTGTCCAAGTCGTTCAAAATGTCTTTTTGAATTTCTAAGTTAAGGGTAAAAATAAAGCAACCCTGCAAAACACAACTGATCTTTACACACAGACGCACAGAATAACAGCAATCAAATAACGACCAAACCGCGTGCACAACAAACATTAGCCACAGACCGATCTGACTGTCGCCTGTACTTTACTCTTGAAAAAAAAAATGCCAGTTAGTATTTTACACCTACTAGGCTCGTTCGTATTAGCCCGAGTTGCTGGATAATTGTTCGTTCCTTTAAGAATATTGTCGAACGGAAACTTGTCATAGATTGGAATTTAAATCCTAATCTCTATAGAAATATATTGTTTCAAGAAAACATTGAATTTTAATCACTTTTAATTTTTACGATTAGAAATAACAACTCGGGGTGAAACTTCTGAGCCCGGGTCAATCGCGTCAGAACGATGTCGAGAGAACGTTTGCTACGAATGATATTTTTTTGACAAAGGGCACCTCTAAGACGACCGCCAGACGCTGAACGAAAATATATGAACTGCGACCAGGCTCAATAAACGCAGCCCGAGTTATTGGCTGCAATTACTTACTTGAATCAGCTTGCAATACACATTTATTTTACTAAATTAAATTTATACTTGGGCTGAACCCGAACAGCCCGAATGCCGGAGTCGCCCGTGATATATATATATATATATATATATATATATATATATATATATATATAAGAGGAGCGGCTTCGCCACTACTATTTACAGGAGGAGTTTGTACTTCGCAGGTAGATGGTCTGTAGCCTACAACATCTCGGGCCCTAGCAACGGGGTTTTGGCCTAAAAAAAATAAAAGTTTCCAGTACATACAAGGGGCGATCAATAAGTTTTGCAATTCGGACATAAGGAAACGAGATATGAGGAAAAGTGTTTTATTATTTTTCAATATAACTACCCTCGACTTCAATGCACTTGCGTCACTTACAAGAATTACAATATTTTCAGTATCACAGAATCGTGGATTAACTGCCGCTCGAGGGATTTTATTTCAGAATTTCAATTACAGGAATACAAATTATTTCATAAAGATAGACTCGATACAGAGGAAGGAAGAGTGCTCTTGTACGTCAATGAAAATTTGCATCCTATAGATTGTAGCACTGACTCTCCTTTTGAAATAATAGGAATTAAACTACCCCCCACCCCATCCAAAAGGAAGAATTTATATGTCAATTTGGTTTACAGGAAGGCACATCAACTTCTAAGGTAATTATTTTTATGAATTAATGACCAACATCAATAAAGATAAGCTATCATTGCTCATTGGAGATTTTATTTGCACTAAAGTAAACTGGCTTATGAAAACTGCCGACTCAAAAGGACAAAGATTGCTCAGTTTCATATATCAAAATTTCCTAACTCAGAAGGTGAGAGAATCAACAAGAGGCGAAACTATACTGGATTTAGTGTTAACATCAGACGATGAATTAATTCCATATCTAAATGTAAGAGATATAATTGGTAATAGGGATCATAATCAAATCGAATTTGAAATTATTATTTCTTATGTTAGAAAAAAGGTCAACATCACTAAATTAAATTTCCATAAAGCTAATTTTGTTAGGCTAAGAAAGAGTTTGAGAAAATCCACCTTAAATAATGAATAAATTAATGAAGCATGGCATGGATTTACAAACAATCTCCAAAGTAAACAAGCTCAAGTCATATCATTAAATGTAGGTAACACCAAAAATGTCAATGAACCTAAATGTTATCTGCTGCAATTAATAAAATCATTAGACTGAGATAAAGCGTATAGAATGCTGAAATCTAATAGGAGCATAGACAATAGAAATCATTATGTAGAATTGAGAAGAAAAGTTAAAGATGAAACCAAAGGAGACACATATAATGAGGAAATAAGATTAGCTCTAAATAGTAAATAATATAAAAGCGATAAAAAACAGCATTGGCCCAATAAAAGACATATGATATTTTACAATTTAACGATACGGATGTTGCTAATACTTTAAATGAATATTTTGTATCAATGTTTACAAAAGAGAGTATGATTAATAATCCCACACCGACAATTAAAAATGCTGGCAATTGACCATTTGAATAGGTTAGATGGACCGTTAACACTATAAGAAAGCTTATTGAGACAATTAATAAATATAAATCTCCGGGACCGGATAAAATATCTCCAAGAGTTCGAGAATAAATCAAAGATCAAGTAACTGCACACCTAACGCAGATCTTTAATTTAGCATCAGAAAGTGGAATCGCTCATCAAGATTAAAAGTTAGTAAATGTAACGTTAATATTTAAAAGGGGATATAAAGAACTAGCTAGTAATTATCGCGCAATAAATTTAACTTCAGTAGTTGGAAACTGCTTGAAACCTGTATTTCTGAGAAACTAGTTGAGCATTTAGAAAAGAACAAACGATTAAATGATGCAAGGCATGGCTTTAGGAGACACAGGTCATGCCTCACAAATCTATTAGATTTTTCACACTATATTAATACAGAATATGGCAGTAACAGATCAGCTTATATTTTGTATTTAGATTTTCAAAGGACATTCAATAAAGTACTGCATAAGAAGTTGATGTCTAAAGTGAGCCATAAGTATAAAGGGAGAATTACCAAATAGCTTGAGAATTGGTTCACTGATCGTAAGCAGAAAGTAGTCATTAACGGGAAAGCGTCAGAATGGACTCCGTTGAGTAGTAGTGTTCCTTAAGGTTCTGTCCTTGGACATTTGCTTTTTATTATGTATGCTAATGATGTAAATGATGACGTTCCCCAAAACTTCTAAATTCGCAGCTGACCACAAGTGAGGAAAAAGACTAGTAAATGAACAGCATATTTTAGAATTTCTAAATGATATTGATGAGATAGCACAATGGTCGGCAGAATGGGAACTATCCTTAAATCTTGATAAGTGTAAAGTAATGAATGTGGGAGATAAAAACTCAAGAGCAGAATATAAACGTTTCGATCGAATAATTACAGTAACTGATACTAAAAAAACTCTTGGAGTCATATATCAAATGATCTTAAGTTTTCTCGGTAGTGTATTGAAGTAGAAATGAAAGCATTGAAGATTCTCGGCAATATCAAGCATCAATTTAATTATAAAAATAAAACTACAATTTTAAATATGTATAATGCATTAGTAAGACTCCAATTAGAATACTGTGCCAGATCTGGTAATAATACTTATGAAAGGATATCGACAGATTGGAGAAAGTACAAGCTAAGGCCACCAAATTGATACCAGAATTACGAAATTATAATTATGAGACAAGACTTGACAGGCTGAATTTATTCAGCCTACAAACAAGACGTTTAGAGAACAACTAATAGAAGTGTTCAAAATATTGAAGGGAATAGATAATGTAGACTATTCTAATTGATTCAAACATAGCACTAATTTTACAAGAAATAATGGGATGAAAATGTTGCCAAAAAGCTTTCGAATTAATTTATGTGGAAATTTCTTTTTCTACAAAATTGTAAACATCTGTAACCAGTTACCTGAAGATCTAGTGTCCAGTAGTTCAGTTGATGCTTTTAAAATTCGACTGGGCAAAATAATTAGAAACATTAGATAACAAGTGACAAGACATTTTATGTCGATAAAAAAGTAGAAAAAAACAGCATGTTATAAGTTTAGATTACTAAGATGTTATTATTATTTGTTTTAATATATTAACAAGCTATTCTATATATGTTTATGTCAAGCTTTCCTAATAAGAAATTCTCCCGATGTGTATATTCCTCAAAAATATCCGATAGGATCTACAATCGGAAGTAGTGTCGTCCAATATCCAGTTTAAAGAGAGGGAGAGAGAGACAGAGAGAGAGAGAGAGAGAGAGAGAGAGAGAGAGAGAGAGAGAGAGAGAGAGAGAAAGAGAGAGAGAGAGGGGGGGAGATAGGGAGATGGAGGGGGGATGGGGATAGGGCAAGAGAGAGGGGAGAGGGAGAGGGAGAGGGAGAGAGAGATAATATATATATATATATATATATTTATATATATATAGAGAGAGAGAGAGAGAGAGAGAGAGAGAGAGAAAATATATATATATATATATATATATATTAAGAACGAATCCTTTATTTGCAGTGACTCGGGCTTCTTCCCACCGCTTCTCCTAGGTGTTTTTCCTCCCCTACCTAAAATCAATGCACATATTTTTCCGCCCCCCCTCGAAACACTCTCCTGAGACAGTGATAAACGGAGCTTGGCCAAACTCGGCCAAGAAATCGGCCGAACTAAAACAATAGACTTCAAAAGTCTCTTCTTGTCGCGATCTTTGCCGTTTTAGTCTTAAATTTGACGGTTCGCGTTTGCGCAGAATCTCCGATCAATACTTCTGAGAAGGATTGTCGGAAGTCACTCACAGAAGCTATTTTAATCAAATGATTATCTACTCTAGGTATTTGTACGTATCGGTGCTTGTGTATTTGATTTGTGTGTGTGTTTGAGGATCGGCGGTATGTATGTGCCATGTGGTGTTTGGTTGGGAAAGAAATTTTTTGTTTGGAAATTTGCCCCATCTATTTTGTTCAAATAATTGCCAATTATTTCATTTAATTTTTCTTTCCGGGCAATTTGTTACTTTAAGTTTGAGGTGATAAAATGAATGATTTTATTTAGAAAATTGCTAGTATAATATATAAAGAATATCTTAATATTAATGTTTATGTGGTATCATTAAGTTTTATCAAGCAAATGGAATATTATAGTTAAATTATTTATTCTTAAGAGTTACAATTATTCAACATGAAAATTGTAAACGGTTGTAAACATTTCTAAAGTTCCTGATGCAATTGGTCAACATCTTTTCAACGACTCTAAAAGAATTCCTGATAATCTTGAAATAAAAATGCCCAATTGACATAGAAACCTCTAGAAAAGTCATTATATATTACAACTAACTATTCCTATCAACTCTATTTGAATAAACGAACCAATACATTTATTAATTTACCTTCAATAACGGCTTAAACCTGCTTGTGATAAGTTTATTTTATTTTATCGTATAAACACTCATAAATCACAATTTTTCACATATTTTTAGGAAATAATTCCTTAAGAAAAGTCATTAATTTATCACTGAGATTATTTTAGCGATTGCACCTCTCTTGTCCAGGGAGTCGAAGGATGAGACCTATTTTTTTGTGCTTTGTCCTGGAATTCAGGAAGGAGACTGGCTGTGAGGAGAAACCAAATGGGAATATGGTTGCCACAGAAACGACGCACGCGTAGCAAAATTAGGCAAACGGTTGAAAATAATAGATTTTGAGAGCTTTCATGGCAGTAATTTTGGATAATTATTCACGCGATGGAAAAATTTAAGTCCTTCCTTCAGAAAAACGTCTCATAGTTACAGTCAGAAAATAATTTATCACATTTTTCCAACGTTTTGGTCAAATTTGTCTATTTTTCATCTATTATATTTTTATATTTTCGCCCCATCAGCTTTGCTTTGCTTTTGTGAAAGATCAAAGGTTCGAATACATAAAGCGCATTTTAATATTTTATGTTTGATAGTTTTGAATTTGGCATTGAAAACTAAGAATAAGCTAATGCTGCCTAAACGAAATTTCCATAACTATTAAATTACAGCAATTAAGATTCATTAGAAAAGAAGTAGAAAGACAAGGAAGGCTAAGAAATTTTAAAAAGGCCTAAACAAAACAACGGACATTATTAATATTTCGCTTTAAAAGGAAATAAATACCGTATTATTGCGGTATTTCTCTACCTTCCAACCATCTTTAACTGTGTCCATGGTTAATCTTTAAAAACAGTTTGAATTTCATATGGTGTTCGGTTCATTCCTTCTTTAATTAGTAAATAACACATGCCCAGAGGTGAGCATGAAATATATTTAAAGTATTTAAATACTAAATATTAAATACATGAGAAAAATTTATTTAGATACTAAATACATTAAATGTATTTCGATACATTTTTAAATACATTTCAAATACATGATATATAATGACAATCGATAAGGACCATTGGTATCACAACAAAAAAATATCCATTAAAATGAAATTGTATATTATAATTACTAATGTAGGATTTGATGACAATTAGACTTAGGTACTACAAAAAAAAATAGAAAGTTCCATAGAATGAAATTGCAGTTATCTATTTATATCAGCATTACATTTAAGTAATATCAGTTGCTGAAATGTTTCGTCAGATAAAGAACTCCGTTTGGAGATAAGGTCAATCCTCCTAAAGAGAAGAGCCGTTCCACAGGAGCTGACAACAGGAGGGTGGTGTTGTATTTAATAAATAACTTTTTTATGTTTGGATATCTATCTAAACTTTGAATTGTTTTATTTGAATCCTGAAGGTAACAGAACAATTCTAAATCTGCGGTCGATCGTGTTTGAGGGGGTTTGGTAAATCCAAAATAATCGTCACTGTCCGATACACCACTGGATGATTCAGCTTCGGGTCCCTCTGTTAAATTCTTCATCACTTGAATAATAATATTTGTAACATAGTCTGGGTGGCTTGAACTGTCCCATGAAATACTGATATCTACCTAGCGGAGTTTAAAGAATGGATGGCTTGCTGATGCAATAATGGCATCTGTAACGCTGGCTCCATTTGTCAAGTTCAAATAAGATTGGTAGCGCTTTCCAAAGCCCTTAGTGACTGCACTTAGAAGGGGTTGGCAAAATTTCAGAGAACGTGACTGAAGGCTCTTCAGCAGTGAGCAAGACAGGGAGCAATTCTCCATAGAAAAAAACAGTTTTGTTCTGCCTGTAGGCGATCAATTGCCACTGCAATAGCAGCCAAAACTGAGACATACTCCCCAAGAAATTCAATTTCATGACTTCTGAACACTGGAAGTTCAAAGGACGTCATGAGTTGATGAACTTTGTTCTTTTGTTTTAAAAGTAAAGACAATTCATCAAACAAAGAGTTCCACCTTGTAATGCAAGGCACCTTTAATGAGCAGTTGATAACAGTTTTGATAATCTCTGCTGATTTTAGACGACCGCGTTTGTTCCATAATGGTGAGCATTTCCCCATCGCAGCATGATTGATATTTGCAAAAGAATATATTTTCAGTGCCTGTTTTGTATCATTTGTGGCAACGAGACTGAGTGTGTGTGAAGCACAGCGCACATGCTTAGGTAGGCTGAAGCTGTATGGGTCAGACAAAAGGTCTTCTTCCTGATCTGACTCACTTCCCTGATCTTCTTCACCTACTTGGATTCCATCTTCTAAATCTGTGGATACATTTGCAGCAGTGACTGCAAATTCCTTAAACGCTTTAACAAAATTAGAGCCGTTATCACTGATGGTGCTCATGATTTTCTGCAGGGGGATATCGTATTCATTGATGATATTCTCCATATGTTCAGCAATCCTTATGTTAATATTCAAATGAAGAACATGTTTGAGTACTATTGCATACAACAGTTCGGTAGCTTTCAAAAGGTCAATCCTTGATCCGTTTTGTCGAGTTATAAAAGATTGTACTACAGTTTTTGGATAGTCAAAAAGAATTTAGTTTGTGCTATCAAATAAGAGAGGTAAAGAATCATGTCGTATACTTGGTTGACATATTCACAAAGTAAAATGATGTTAATTTTCATCTACAAGGGAAAATTATGTCATTAATTGACTGTAAAAAGATAGTTTGCTTATTAATCGACAAACTCAATTTATTCCTAAGAAACCATGCGAAGGGCGTTACATCAATTTATAGGGTTGTTACTAATTAAAAATGGCCTCACAAAACCCGACTTGGATGCAATTAGTAATCATCTTAATACGATACAATGAGACATTGAAAATCGCTTTGGAGATTGTAGGGGAATCGACTCTATCCCTTTTCTTTGAGTTGAGACACGGGACGTTGACCGCAAAACATCCGGGCCGTGTAGGCACCTTGGGTCAATCTCGTAGCCACAGCCCCTCGCCCCTCGTCCCTATGAAAAGCAGTACGGTTAAAACTGAAAGATCTCCCCTACAAGTGTGTATTCAATTTCACCTCAAGTACGAAATTGGAGACGCGTTTCTTTCAAGCTCGAAGGCCCGGCAAGACCAGAGGTAAGACTTCCTGAGAAAAACCGGTGGAGTAAGAACTTCCCTGCGGCCCGTCCACAAGCCCTCCCCCTCCTACCCCTACCCCAGTGGGGTCACGGTATATATACCGAAAACTTGGGAAAAACGGGGTAGAATACGTGAGTCAACAAGGCTACGAAGTCCCCGGAAAGAGGCCGAGCTACCAAGAGAAGGGATTAAGAAGCAGCTCATCCTCGAGCTAGTTCCTGGTTACCAAACCGAACTTTAAGTTAACTTGTTCAAGTTCAACTTATTCTCATCAGAGAAACCCCCAGCCCCCTCTATCCTGGTGTATCCCAAAGCACCGAGATAGGCCTCGCCCTTGAGGAAGGTTGGAACTAAGAAGAAGCTCATCCTCGAGCTAGTTCCTGGTTATCAAACCGAACTTTAAGTTAACTTGTCCAAGTTCAACTTATTTTCATCAGAAAAACCTCCCCTCCTATCCTGGTGCAGCACAAAACACCGATATAGTCCTAGCTCTTGGGGAATTCCGAAACGAAGAAGAAAAAGCTCCTCCTCGAGCCTGTTCCCTGGTGGTCATACCGAACGTCAAGTTAACTTGGTTTAAGAACCAAGTTCAACTTACTCTCGTCAGAGAAACCCATCCTATTCTGGTGCATCCTAAAGCACAGGGATAGTCCTCGCCCTTGAAAAAGACCCCCTTCCCGAGTCCCATGTGGCTCCCCAGCAGCCGCATTCGTCAAAGTCCTTTGTGGCTTTCAAGTTATTCGCTAGCAACCTCCATCTGGCCGGTCGGCACGCGTCTTCGAGACAATAACATTCTCGAGGTAAAGTAGCTCATTGAGTTCAAGGTCAGACTCAAACCCGTTTCAAAGGGTATCCACAAAGGTATTTGCGGCCGGTAAAGGCCGTTAGCATTTGTTTTTTTAAATTGAAGTGAATGGTGGGTCAACCATCACTATAATGTCAAGTAGGTCAAGTTAGAAAGCCTTACTTAAAAATTATTGAAGTCTTTACTGTGTATTTAGTTTTTAATATTTCTGTGGTCCATGTTTATTTGTTTTTGTGTTTTAATTAAAGTTTTAGTTTGTTTTAACAATTTTTTTTATTCCATCCTCGAATCGCTCCGTATGGCACAAGGAACCCTTAAGGTTTAAAGAAGTAAATAATCAATATGATAATAATCAAACTTATATACCACTCTTAGAGAGATTTATGCGTTAATCACGGAGTAGTACTTAAACAACCCGTAAGTACCAACTCTTTCCATCACTCGGTCCTACCTATACTATGACAGAGATATCATCAACCTTGAAGTCAATGCATCGATTGAAATGCCATTTAACGCAGACGTGAGTGATTGTTAGAGTCTCCTGCCAAGAAGAACTATTGCAATTAAAATATGATGCAGGACATGAAAATACCTCACCACTATCTAAATCTATGGAACAAGATTTCCTTACTACCCATGGCTTTCCCTACGTCATACCTGATTGAAAGTGGATTCAATCAACGAAGGAATTTGTTTGAAAATAGTAGAAAGAGTAGGCCTCCGTTTGTTTTTTCTCCCCAAATAAACCTAACATCAACGGTTTAATTAACCAGCATCAACCTCAAGGATCATATTATATGTAAATAAACAATATTTCAGTACAGTTTAAATGTATAGATTTATAATTTACAACCAAAAGTAGACGAAAAGCTTCTAATTTAAAAAAAAATGCAAAAGTGGGCGGGGAATTAGCAAAGGTTGGCAAACCCCTGGTATCTGTAGCTTTCACAAGTGGTGAGGAAGGGGTCCAGCACGTCTATGTGTATAATAGGAAAACAACTGTTTGAGGCTGAGAATTGTGTAGGTTTTGGCTTTGTTTCTTTTCACTATCGACTTCTGTGAAGCAGTGCATTTTTTAACCCATTCTCGGATGTTTTTTTCGCAAGTTTTTCTATACTAATCTATGTTAGATTAATTTAGAGTGGGTATAGTTCCTAAATGAGCGAGACTAGGGTACTGATCGATTGCAAGCTACCTGAAATTGAGATGGAGGTAAGATCGAACCAAACCTTTAGAGAGATCACAGGTAATTCCAGTGTTGGATGAAGGCAGAGCGATTTTGTGAAATTTGTAAAAAGTTGATGGTTCAGCATGCAGTGATATCAGCTCCAAATAGCTGACTTGGCAACTGCTAACGATATGAAGGTATGGTGGTATTGATTAAATTTTGAAATGGAATTAATGAGTCACTTTAAACCGAGGAGGTTAGCAACGGTTCGTAAGGGGATAGATGCGTATCCAACACTGTGATGAGAGCTAGGGAGGGGGTCCCTTTTTATTATAATTTCTTTATTAATTCTTGACTCATCTTGTTTTTCACTTGATTTTTCATTTCTGCAGTTTGTCTTGCTGGTTTATCGAATTTTCTTCTTCTTGATTGTTTTCCTGTTTCTTTAATACGTTTTTTTTCTGATTTCCTTTGCTTCTACTTTCTTGTTGTAACTAGTTAGTCCTTGAGATATTTTCATAAAATTTATTTGGACTTGGTGAGATTCGAACGAGGTACCTCTTGAGATGTTTCTGATGTTCATGCCACACGACTGGCTAGTCCGTTCTTCTGAGTGGTTAAGTTTTTCTGCTATTTATATATCGATTTGGATGGAATTTTTCTTATACATTCCGCACCCCTACAATGTGTCTTAAGTCTCTTGTGATTTGAGCAATGAGTTCGGTCTTATTGAGTGAGAGCAACGGCTCTGAGGTTCCCTTTGCAATCATAAGATAGTGAAGTTGTGTTCGCTCAACCATGCATCTAAAATATTTAATGGACAGGAATATGCTCAACCAGTCCATGGTGCAGGTTGAATAATTTAGTTCAGGGCTCTTGAATGCCTGGTTGAAATGCCCTAGTTTCTCCCATTTGTCATTTCAATATTGCTGAAGGATTGCACCTGGCCCTATGTTCAAATCATCTTTGACCAAATGTAGGGGACAAGTCTTCTTCGAATGTAAGAGAAAATTCGTTCCTACTGCCTCATTTTTTATGTTAAGGAGTCTTTTCTGTCTCATCGTCCCATGCTAAGAGAGAATTATGATGTTTGTTTACGTTCTTAAGGAACTTGATATGGGAGGGGAACAAGAAATTCTAGCAGCATCTTTGAGCAGCCACTTGAAGAATTTCACCAAGTGGTCGGTGAATTACAAAGGTTGGCAACCCTTGGTATCTGTAGCAGTGTTTTGGACCAGAGAAAATGCGCAATCTATGTATCCTTGCAATCATCTGGGGCGATAGCGCTCGAGTTAACCTTATAACCTCCAAAATTGATTGACTCTGCAACGAAGGTGCGTTTTGTAATATTTATCTGCAATCCCTATATTTTAAATCTTACAAAGAGCTGGTCTAAAGGAATCATATGCTCTTATCTCCTCTTTGTTCGCTATGAATAAGTCATTACGTACGTACGGATAGAATCCAGAATCCTCACGACAGGGTTTGCGTAAAGTTGGAAAGATTGATGAATTTTTTTTGCTCTTAGGCATCACAACCCATTCAGATGATCTAGGGGGTGAGCCAATGGCTGTCTTCTCTAACAAGCTTTGTTCCAAGTCTGGAAAAATGAGTCTTTCCAGTAACTTTAGAAAAGACCTTGCAGCAAATTTGCCGCAAGTCATTGGGAAAAGGGGGAGACGCGCTGTTTGCGAATGTATTTATTTTAAAATTCAACTTTAATTTAATTTGCTGTAATCACAGTTTAACCAATAACTGAGTTCGCCTTTAACCTACAGTCATGTCAAAATGATTAGAGAATAATATATATATTTAATTTGTATTAGCTTTTAAAATTTACCTGATGATGACTATTTTAATATTTAAGTTATTGCAGGTTAATTAAAAATAAAGCATTTCAAAAATAATAAAAAACAGCACATTCCTTTGCTGAATCCAAAATTGCGCTCTATTCCTGTTCCTGTAGGTGGTGAGTCTCGGTCCCTGGAGCTTTGCTATTCGATCAAAAGTGTAAAATGATAACAAATATGGGTTAAATGAATGATGTTGTGTAATTATCATCTGTTTTATAATCTCTTCTTTTTAAAAAATAAATCTTTGAATCTTTTTCTATTTAAGAAATGCTTCCGTCAAAAGAAAAACGTGCAACTAATGTTGATCTGCACCAAAGTGGCCTGAAATGAAAGGAAATAGTTGCTAAGGATATTGAATCAAGAAAACACTATCTTTAGGTCCATTAAAAACTTTAAAAAGACTAGTTTTACTCATAGGAAGAAGTCTTCTGGACGCCCAAGAGCTACAGATGACCACTAAGATCGCCCCCAGAAAGGTCCCAGCTCAAGGATCGGATTGCCTGCAGTGCCAAGCTTGCTCATGATTGGAAAGAAGCAAAGTGAACGCTTCAGCGCGCAGTGAGGCCAAGACTTTTCGACAAAGGTGTGAAGTTGAGAAAGACTGTGAAGAAGCCTTATCTCACCAAAAGGTACATTATGGAAAGGATCCACATTTGTAGGAAATGTAAAGAATAGACTTGTAAAGACGGGCAAAGTGATATTCTTTGATGAAGCTCCTTTCCCATTTCGCTTTCACGAGTCCTGTGTAGTGACCATATTGAAACACCCGGACACTCTCTATGTCTGAGGATGCTTCTTATTTAAGGGAAATGGAGCACTAACATTTTGCCCATGAACTGAAAATGTTACCAAAAACTTGCTTCATCAGCACCTTTTCCTAACAGCTCATGGGCAAGTTGGGAGGGAAGGGGTGATAACTCAATTTTTTCCGCATGATGGCTTGCTTTGTCACAAAGCAAAAGCAATAACAAAGTTCTTGTCTGAAAATAAAATTGAACTTTTGGGACCTTGGTCCGGGAATTCGCCAGATTTGTTCCCAATAGAGAATTTGTGAGCGATAATTAAGCTGGCGTTTGATAAACAGAAGCTATCCAATTATATCACTAGTCAACAATGATTTTGCTACATGGGTATTAGCTTATGATTTATACTAAATCGAATATGCTGATTCCAAATCTGTAATCAGAATTGTTCTAGCACATAAGGTTCCTGAGTTGCACTCATACTATTTAATTACACATATGGGCAGTGTTGCTTCGGCTACTGTAGTGAGAGGATGTGTTGTGTGTGTTTGGTTTTTGCGTTACACTCTTGCTTTATCACGTTGTCAAATTTAGCTATTATAGTAGTGGTGTTGAAACGGTATTTACATACAGTGATTAATTGCATTTTTCTTTCAGATTTATCTCTCAATTAATTTGTAAATGAAACAAGATTGTACAAAAGTATATAACATGATATATACAAAATAAGTTGAAAACATGAATCAGCGAGGATGTATAAATAGCCTAGACAACTTTTGTTATACCTGTGGAAGATATACTCCAAGCAGCCAGCGGAAACATTTAGCTAAAAGAGTGAAAACTGCATACAATTATTTTGGGGGTTGTAAAGCTGGTGACTAAGACAAGCCCTGGGCACCTCACAAATCTTGTACTGTGTGTTATACGGTGCTCACACAGTAGTTAAATGGTAAACGGAAGGTTATGCCTTTTAGCCAACAAATCGTGTTTTTGATTGCTACTTTTGTATGACAAATATTGCGGGATTCTCAAATAAGAACCAGTCTCCCATAATATGGAGATGTCAATCGCAGTTCCTCCCTCAGCTAGTGTAGCAAAAGAAGACGATTTATTGCCTGAAGAGGAGGATAACAATGACGATGAAATGTATGATGATGATTCTAAGGAAAAGAAGATTCAATTGATAAATCAAGAAAGATTGAATGATTTGGTGAGCGATTTGTCATTATCAAAGGAGAACGCAGAACTGTTGGGCTCCAGACTACAGCAATGGAATCTTCTAGAGCAGTGGTTCCCAACCTGTGGCTACATGGCAAATTTCAGGTGGGCCACATAATTTTTTTTCTATATTATATTAGAAAAAATGTGAAAATATATAAGGTTTATAAATGGTTATTTTAATGGAGATTCAAAATATTTTTTAGGCTTGTGGAATTGTCTATGCGCAATAAATAGAGATGCCTGGTATCTTCATTGAATATATCATGCATATGTAAAATTGAAGTATTTGGGGGGCTATAATAATTTCATGGGCCACAGAAAAATTTTTGGGTCAAAGTGGGCCATGGGTTAATAGAGGTTGGGAAACCGTGTTCTAGATGACGGTGCAAAAATATCTACTTTCCGTAAACGCCATGAGGCCTTAGCTGCCTTCTATAAAGAAGAAGATGGTACTTGTTTCTGTACTGATGTTAATAGCCTCATGAATCAGCTAGGTTAAATAAGCATAATTTACTCTATGGAGGGGTATTCAAAAATGTTTAGTTTAAAAGTTAATAAGACTTATAAGTAAGAGCGTGTCGTTGGGTAAATGAAAAATTAAATTCAGAATAAGTTTACTTTGAGGGAATACAGAGTTTGAAGTTAGGTTAGTAGTCCCAATAGGTGTTCGAAATTCCGCCCATCTGCTGCGATGCATGCGTGGCGGCGCCGGCCGAATGATTGCTGAACTCGTACGAAGACACCAGGAGTTTCAGCAATCCTTGCACAGGCATCAATAATCCTGTCGATAAGTTCTTCTTCGGACGGAACTGGTGTTTTGTACACTAAGCTCTTTAGGTGTCCCCAAAGGTAGAAGTCTATGGGTATTATGTCAGGAGACCTAGGTAGCCAAGAGATTGGTCTGCCACGACCAATCCAGCGGTTTGGATACCAATCAACCAATAACTTCCTAACAACAATTGTGAAGTGTGCCGGTTCATCATCTTGTTGGAACGACATTCCTCTGCGAATCGCCAGGGGAATATCTTCTAGCAACCCGGGTAGTATTTCATCAAGAAACGCCCAATAATTGCGTCCAGTGAGTCTTTCTGGCAGGATGTAGGGGCCGATGAGATAGATGTCAATAATGCCCGCCCACACATTTACGGAGAATCTATTTTGGTGACCGCTTCCCGGTTTACCATGTGGATTGATGTGGGACCACAAATGCAGATTATGCGTGTTGAATATTCCCTCTCGCGTGAATGTTGCTTGATCTGTGAAAAGAAGTTTTGATGCAAAATCGGGTTCTTGTCCTTGTTGTTAAAACTACGTGGCAAATTGAACACGCCGCGGATAATCGTCAGCATTTAAGCTCTGAACACGATGAATGTGAAATGGATGTTGAAGGTTGTCGTGCAGCATGTGCCACACCGTACTGTGACTTGCGTGAAAAACATTTGCTGCAGCGCGTGTGCTTGTTGTTTGATCATTATGAAAATGTTGAAGTATGTCGTCCTCCATCTCAGGGTCTCTTACACTTCTAGGGCAGCCTGCATCAGGTCTTGCAACGCGGAATGATCTGGTTTCACGCAGTCTCCTACGTATGGCTGCAAACGTTTGATGCACGGGCACATGTCTGTTGGGATATCTTTCATTGTACATTCTCGCAGCCCTCCTAGAATTGCCGTTTGCCATACCGTAAATTAAGTGCATATCTGAAAGTTCACTATTCGGTAGTTGGTCCATTGTCGTCTACTGCTCAGTGTAAACTACCACCCCGAGTGCATCTGTATCTTCGCTGTCGAGTGCAGTAGCCGGCCAACCGGGAATTTAGATGCATAGGTAAACCGTTTAATTAAATCGTACTTTAACATTTCAAGTCTTCGTAACTTTTAAACTAAACATTTTTGGATACCCCTTCATTGATTAAATTATGCTTATTTAACCTGAAGGAACCTTAGGTTAAAGTTTGTCTAAAGAATTCTGAAACACCCTATATAAATATATATATATATATATATATATATATATATATATATATATATATATATATATATATATATATATATATATATATATATATATATATATATATATGAATGCAATGTCCCGCAGGAATAAATGAAATGGTGTTTCCAAGTACTTTCGAACTTTATTAAGTTCCTTATCAAAGATAACTACAAGAAATAATATTATATTAGAGGTATATATACGAAAGAAAAGTATGAAAGACCGCCTCAAAAACAAGAAATCACCAATGAGGAAGACGGAAGGGGAAAGGTAAAGATTCACATTAGGAATTACAAGAAGCAGGCAGTAATGTCAAACTGAGAAGACGGAAAGGGTAACAGATTAAAAGAAATGGAGATACTTGTAGCCTCACCAGGGAGATTATAAGACACGAGGAGCGAAAGAGTGGGGGAAATACAATGTACATAACAGAGTAGTGACAATTAAAAAATGGGGCCATATAACTAAAGATTGTATATAAAACTAAAGACAAAAGTCAGAACTAATTTCTTTAAGTATTAGTCTTTTAATTATAGCATCTATTGTATATAAGCCAGGGGAAAGGTTAAAATTATCACATTGGCTTATAAAAGCACATTCAATGATATTCCTTCATATAGGTCATTGGAACGATAAATAAATTTTTCCGAGTTCCAGTTAATTAGATGGTCCTTATCTGACATGTGGACAAAGAAAGCACTATTATCTTCCCCTCTTCGGACATTATACGAAACCTTCCCCCTTCCGTCTTCCTCATTGGTGATTTCTTGTTTTTGAGGTGGTCTTTTATACTTTTCTTTCGTATATATACCTCTAATATAATATTATTTCTTGTAGTTATCCTTAATAAGGAACTTAATAAAGTTCGAAAGTACTTGGAAACACCTTTTCATTTTTTCCTGCGGGACATTGCATTCATTTGCTACCCTCATGTGATACTTTGTGAGTTTTTCATTATAATTATATATATATATATATATATATATATATATATATATATATATATATATATATATATATATATTGATTTTTATGTGGTAAACTATCATCAAAAGATTTTTGAGTATATAAAGGATAGAAATATAAAAAGTTTACTTACTAATTATATTAGCCTATTTGTAAAGGAAATCCATTCTTCTTTATCTCTTTCTTTGTAGCAAAAATATCTTTCACTTTTTCATAGAAATTAAAAGTAGGGTCCTGCGCCATTTTGTTAAGTCTTTCCTTTTCAATAGATATTAAAGCAAGTGACAAAAGTCTTTGATTTATCCTTCTGTTCCTAATGTAGTTCTTACTTCTTTTCAAAGCAGAAAACGACCTCTCCACAGAAACAGTTGTAGCAGGAATTGTCAAAATTAATTTCATCAACTTCACAGCTTCAGGGAACGTTTGGGTTAATTCATTTTCAAATATAAAATCAAGCAAAGTTTTAAGGGATTTATCTCTAAACACTTGGGCATTGTAAATTCCAGCTAAATCCGCTTTCAATCTAATGATGTGGAAAAAGTTTCCATAGTTCTTTTCTAAACTTTCCAATGCATCCTTATCAACTTGACAAGCAAGATTTTGAAATTTATTTCCATGAATTAATGAAATGAACTTTAAGTTTTTTAAATCACTAAATCTTGCTTTCATGTTCTTCAGTATATCATCAAAATAACACCAAATATTCTCATTTTTTCTTCTTTAACTGAACCTTTCGTAGGAGATTTTGATTCAGTTAAGTTATTCACTCTTCAACATTTTCATACTTTACGTACAAATCCTCAAAATCTTTGAGTCTCTCCTCAAGCAAATTTATTGTTCCATTAATTCCCTCAATGCAATTTGCAATATCTATCATTTTGGTTTGTAAGACATTGAAATGAGTGTCAGTTTTAATGAAAATTTCATTATAAACCATCAGAAAAAAAGTATGTTGAGTCTTTTGTTAGCCTCTACTAAAAACCATTGCTTCTCACTAAAGTTTCTGGATTCCACAAGATAGGATTATTGTTCATACTGTTGAAGAGTTTGCAAAGGTCACCATGGTAGTGTAAAACAGTCTGGATTAGTTTTGAATTCGAACTCCATCTCGTTGATGCAGCTGCCTTTGGAATGCCTTTTCTCACTAACTCAGCAAGAAATTGCGCTCGTTTTGTAGAGTGATGGAAAAATGAGTCAAGTGCCTCACCGGTCTTGAAAAGCTTGTAACTTCAGGTATGAATTTTTATAACTGAGATAGAACAAGATTTGGGCCTTTTTCTCTTACTTTAACTTGAACACCATTTAAATGGGATGCCATCACCATTGCCCCATCGTACGCCTATGCTACAAGTTTCTCAACACAGCCATATTTATCCAAATTATTAAATATGCACTCTGTTACACCTCCAACAGTTCTGTCTTTAAGAATGTCAAATCTTACAAAGACTTCTTTGATATTAATTCAACACAGACCTCAATACTGTAGAGCACTGAGATGTACATGAAATATCTGTCGTTTCATCTACTTTTATAGCAATAAATGAGGCTCGTGCGATTTTTCTTTAATGTTATTTTCTACAATCGTGCCTAATGCTTCAATCAAGTTATTTTCTGTCTTATTCGAAAGACCAGAGAAACTGATGAATTCAGTAAATGCTGTGCCAATTTTTCAGTAAATCAACATAGTTTCCACGATTTAACCATGATTTCTATTAATTATCTCCGCGAAAAGCAAGTTCTTGTTTAATCAAGAAACAAGTAACGCAAATCAATTTTTTAATATATCTTTGTTTTCTTTAACTTTTTTATTGTGAATTTCAATGGTGACCGACTTCTGTTTATCTAAGAGCAAGCCGACTGTATAGATCCACATGTTTTCAATAATATTTAGCTTTTTATATTGTGCTGCTGATCGTTCGAGCTTATTTAAAGCATTAGGCAAATTATTTAACTCACAATATCGTTCTTTTACCCACACACTTTCACTAGGTACAGAAAGTACCAAACATGGGAAACTAAGTAGCCTTTTTGTGGTACTACAGCCACACAACCACTTTTTCTTGCTGTACCAAGCAATTTGAAATGTTCTAATGATTTTCGTCCCTTTATGTAGTTTTAGGTCTTTAAGTTCTGGTTTTGGTCTAGAGGAAGGGGGGGGGGGGTTGAGGTTTGACTGAAAAGTTCTTTTCGTTGGTCACCAGATATATTTATATTCCACCTCATTTTGTGATCATCTTTGCTATTGCGCTCCTCATAAAATTGATGCGAAACGTTGATCGTTAAAACGGATTTGGGTGACACGATAACGTACCGAGAAATTATTTCCTGACTCCAAAAGGTAATGATGAATATTTTTGGCTGGGCGATAAGCAGAAATTCTGATATGATTTTGCCTTCGAGCAAAATGGTGATGAAAACAAGAAGACGGCAGTTCTATTTATTTAGGGGCTTTGGGTAGAAATTGAGGAGGAGTTCGAATTAGATTGATTATCGATTTCACGGGCTTATCTTTGATGATGCTTAAATACAACTCTCTTAGTGTTCGTGCTTTGGTACGATGAATGAATATGACTAGTCTTGATGTAAGATCAGTTGCGTAAATGTTATCTCCTAATGCGGAGTAAATGATTTGATTGGTATAACCCGAGCGATATGTGAAACTGTTCCTCGAAATGATTTCTCTCGAATGAATCATCTCTCTCCTCCTTGATTTGCTCGTTTTATATTTGGACATATTTACAAACATATATATATATATATATATATATATATATATATATATATATATATATATATATATATATATATATTAGAGTGATGACTTTTTGACTTTTTTTATTAAAAATTATTTCCTGTAGCACGATGGAATGAACTTTTGCCTATTAATGACAAAAATTACTTTTATTCCATTGAAATATTGAAAAAAGCCACGCACAAACCACTTTGAAATGTAATATAGGACATTTTAGCATTTTATATGTGCTTAAAATATTTATATTAAATATGTCATCAAACAGACTTGTGCAATAATTTATGTACCATAGAATTGTATAGAATTTTCCAGAAAATCATCACGTCATCGCTTGGGCGATTTCTGTAGAGTTCCAGAATTTTCTTCAGCCATTTCGCGTGTGGTATATAAGCGAGATTTTTAAAGCGGGTAGTTACTAGTTCAGTTTTAACGGCGTTGATATTATTATTGCCTTATTATAATTGTTGTGTATTCTCCAGCGTTTATTGTAAAGAGATCCTGGTATTATTTGGTAACCTACATTTAACTCTCTCACTAATTATATAATAGCATATAATATTTTATTAGTGTCTGCCTTCTCTCTTATTTTTTATAATTGTAATTTGCTTGTTTTTTAATAAAATATATAAAAGCTTAATAACAGTTTCTTTGATTTGTTATCTATTTAATATTTAGGTTTATTTTCTATTTCAGTTGCTAGGTACAAAACATGTTCAAGAAAAGCTTTTTCAACACGGAGAAGAACAAGAAAACCTGGACAAATAACTTAGTCCAGTTTCAAGCACCATCAAGAAGAGGCAACGTGGCAGTTTATGAAGCATCCTTAAGTGAACGGAGTCGCATGCCACTGAAAATCAACGTCGTTGGACGCTTCAAATTTCTTGAATCCACCGACAAAGAACGGAGGGAGAGGATCGGCCTAATTGTTGTGGAGCTAAAATCCCTATGGAGCAAAACATTGAGCTTCCTACATATATCTGATCAAGCCATTTGTGCAAAACTAGAAAACATTCTGAAAGACTATGAGTACTGCAGAAAGAAATAAAATTTTAATTCTTTGAATGAACTGTTTGACGTGACCAAGGTGAAAGACAACTGGTTGTGCAAAGAAGATGAGAACCTCTATAAACAGCAAATTTTGACCAAAGGCCAGGTTGGTTATTCCACTGGTAAACCTGCTAGTGCCGAGACCATCCACCCATCCAAGCAAAAGAAGGCAATGGAACTGACTGTGTCCCCACTTTCCAGCTCAGCACCACCTTATTGTTCCGAAACTAGCACGGACTCATCCAATAACAGCGAAGACAGTTCTTGGAGGGATGAGAATGCAGCATCAATTAGGAAAAGGAAGCATAACCCAACAGGTTTAGCAAGACTCCTTGCTACAAGCTCAAAGCTGTCGTCCCACAGAGCAGCAAAGGTATGTCGCCAGATTTCTGGTGAGTGCATTGAAATCCTAACCCCATGTCAGTCAGCAATCCACAAGGCCATCTACACGAGAGCTGCTCAGGTGAACAAGCACTTGGTGAGCACGCTTCTTCTGGAAAAGTGGAGCTTACACTTTGGCGGCAAACGCATTGACGACTTTGAATATCAGGTCGTAGTCCTCAAGAATGAAGCGAAAGAAATAAAGTTGGCTGCGCTCAAATTGAAGGATGGGAAAGCTGTAACAATTACAAAAGAGCTCCAGGGTGTGTTAGAGGAGTTCAACCTGTGGGGATCATTTGTTATGCTTGTCACCGACACAACAAGCGTGAATACCGGCAAAAAGACCGTCGTTGTTGTTCGACTGCAGCAAATGTTCGAAAATAAAGGTCACCCCAAACCCAAGTTCATCAGTTGTCAGCAACATGTCCCGGATTGGATTCTTAGCGTTGTCATGGACGATGAGCTCCATGGGTCGACTAAATCACCAAACATAGAGTACTTCTTTGTGCAGGATTTGATGAGCAATTATGATAATTTGAAAGCAGCCTTCAGCAACGGTAAAACTGAGATTAAGGAAACAGGCGGCTGGAGAAACGACATGAAGTTTCTCTATCACCTCACGCGTGTCTTCCGTTACTTTACTGAGATGAATGATGTCCCCTTTGTAAAGTTTCAAAAGATCCCAAACATTAGCAATGTACGTTGGAACTCTCGTGCCATTCTAGCCCTTCTTGCGTTCATTCTTATGCGTGACACCCAGAGCAGGCTGCGTAAAATCTGTTCATTCATTTCTTACTCATGGGCTGACCATTGGTTCAGCACCCACTTGTTCCGCGCTGGAGATTTTTATGAACTATCTGTAGCTCTGAATGAATACACAACAGGTCTCAAATGCTTGAAAACCCACTGGGAAACAGATGAATCTCCAATCAATTTTGCTCGAAGCAAAGAGTGCTGTGAGCGTGTGGTCAAAGTTATGTAAGACTTGCACGGGTCCTGCTGCAGCAAGGACAACCTATCACTGAGATTCATCCTATCCAATGACATTATTGTAACTAATTTACTTCCTTGTGTGTTTGATAACCCTATATGTTATATATATGTGACTCATAAGCTTGTGTTCAATCTTGTATATGCTGCCAGTGACTTAAAAAACTGGAAAAAAAAGCTGACAAATAGAATTTTTAAAATTATTTTGTGCGTGTTTTTTTTATCAAATCACCTTGAAATTAAGATTTTATATGAGGTTGTAAAAAGGTCATCACCCTAATATATATATATACAATACTTTTGAAAACCTTTTTTCTCGTGAGAAAATATACTGAAACGGTGAAATTTGTGAAAACGCTTTTTTTTTGTCTTCCTTAACAGAATAGAAATATAATATTGTGGTTGTAATTTGATGCCCACCGAACGTCGTTACGATCTGGCTAACCCATTCTAAGGTTCCTTGTTGTAACCACAGAATAATTAGTCTCATTCCCAGTTTACCTTTTCACCGTGACTTTGATGTTTTCGGGAAACCAAAATGGGAATTGTTCTAAAATATCCTTTTAAATCTTACAATGTTTCATTTGAGTTTCCTTTTGTTTCGTTTCACACACAAATTTATTTACATTGGCTAAGTGTACGCATTACTACTTCATAGGTTTGTGTGTGCACCACAGGTCTACCATTTTTTATATGTCGTATCTTTTCTTTATAAACTAGCTTTTGAAAATGTCTTAAGATATTCACTATCCATGGCTGGAAAGGGGAAAAATGCAAATGAGCTAAAACTGAAGAAAAAAGACACAAAAATATGCGAAACACACGCGTGCAACCTTACTACACGGAAGATGCCAAGCAGCTGAGATGAAGGCAAAGCAAAGCAAAGTAAATATAGAAAGAAAAGAGGAGGGATTCTTGTGTATGTCCAGGAGGTCGTTTCAGTCGAAGAGGATCAGTTCGGAAACTAACTCATGATGGGATAGGAGGAGATTAAAGGCCGGTGGCTATACACCGGTGCGGGGTGTTGTTGAAATATTTTGTGTGAGAGTCTCAGGACTGGAGCGGTGGGAGGGGCAGTGTAGGTGGTGGCTGGAGGCACCTAAGCCCCGGGAACGTCACTACGTGATGTCGTATAGTATGGTGTTATTTGCGTGCTTGTTGATCCCCGACCCGTATCGAGCGTGTTGTATAGGCGGTACGTACTCCAGAGTACGTGTTTAGTTACGCCATGTGGTGGGATGCCGCGTGCTGAAGCGTAAAGAACGATCAGTGTTTTTCTATCTCTGAGATTTGCTTGCAGGCTTCGAGGCTTCGGCCATCGTTAGTACAGGTGTTGTATGTGTTTGTGGTGGAACTGTTTCCATGAGGTGAGGTGTAGATGGTGAGTTGTGTTCGGGCAGTGGTTAAGCCACTGGTGGATGGGGAAATCCTGTCTTGTATGTGGTATGTGTGTTGTTTGTGTGGGTGCATGTGTAGGTGTTGCGGCGGGCTAACGTATTCAGCGATAGTAGCAAGTATACTTTCTGGGAAGTTTATCTCCTCCAGACCGTTTAAAGTTAAGGTATCATTGTGTGATTGTGTCGGGGGTCACCCCCCCGACATTGTTTTGGCCTCTGCCATGCAGGTTATGAATGTCTTGTTATGTTGCTGGCGAATATTGTGGCGTGTTGAGTAGATGTGGTCTGAGGGATGGATCGGTGTGGATGGTGTTGTGTTATGTTCGCGAAGTGGTTAAGTCTCGGGGAGAGGATGGGATACTGTGTGGTATGCAGTGTGGGTGGCAGGAGATGTGTCGGGATAGTGTGTGGCTTGTGTAGATGCGGGTGTTGCAAGTGAGTGTTGTGTTGCTGTTGCTATGGGATCGAGTGTTGGTGGTTGTGGATGGTGGTGTGTGCGGGATGATGAAGAGAGAGTTATGGCTGGCATTGGAGAAGGAGAGGACTGGTGAGGAGGAGGGCCTAATAAAGTGGGAGTGAGATCGATCTCCGGGGAGAACGTGAGATAGAGGTAGGTGAAAGGTGTATCGTCAGTGTCATAGAGAGGGATGGAAATTATGCGAGAGGAGCCAGGACCAGTGCCTGGGATGTCAATCATGAGAAAAGGTTTATTAGGGGGGTCCTAGAAGGGAGTAGGAGCTGGGGAAGAAGCGAGGCTAGGAACTAGGGAAGGGGTGGGAGTAGGAACTGGGGAAGAAATAGGAGTAGGAACTGGCGAAGGATTAAGAGTAGGAGCTAGGGATAATATAGGAGTAGGGACCGGAGCTGGATGGAGGATAGAATTGGGGGGATGGGGGAAGAGAGGCTCAAGGAGTTGGTAGGAGCGGTGGTCGTGTTTTTTGGCGATTACTTGTTTGTTGTATGTGTATGGTGGATGTCGGAAGGAGCGATGGACGAGTGTTTCATTGTGCTTCTAGTAGGGTGAATATTTTCTTGGGGAAGACAATTTGCTGTATGCGCGGGGGTCACCCTCAGATATTTCTTTTGCCACCGTGGAAAGTGCGGTGGCCATGTGTGTAGTAGTGTAAGTGTGGTATGAAGGAGTTGGTAGGAAAGGTGGCCGTGTGTTTGTGTGGTTGTCCCCCTGATCACTGACTGCCGTGGCGTAAGTTTTTGTGAGTGGATGTGATGGAGCGGTGTTGGTGGAGTTGGATGTGGCGTGAGTGTTTTTTGTTGAGGTGTGTTTAGGCCTCGTTAGTTCAGTGGTGACGTCAGCGCGCTTCTGTTTAAGGTAAGGACATCTCAAAATAAAAGTGACGTGACTGCCACCACACTTTACGCAGGGGAGGGTCTCTTATGTACATGCTCTGTAAAAGTGACTCTTTACACCGCACTTAGAACAGACTGGCTCTGATTTGCAGAAGCCGGTCTGATGACCGATCTTTTAGCACTGTAGGCAGTGATATGGGCATATGTTATGTTGACGCTCCATTTGGTGGGTAAGTGTTAAGGTGCCCAGGACCTTAATGCCCTGGTTGAGCAGTGTATTTGTGTGAGTCTCGTCTTGTAGCGTGATTAAAGCCCAGGACTTGTGTCTGTTGTAGTAGAGGTCCAAGACTATGTTTCCTACGTAGTGAATCCCATCCAGAGGGGGCTGGTGCGACGTATTCTTATTTGGTTGGACGTTTTTGTGTCCAGCAGTGTGGTGGAGTGTTTTTTTGGATTTGAGGAAGTCGTGTGCGTGTGGGTAAAAGGACTGGGCATCATATTTTGACCAGTGTGTGTGTTTCTTATGTTTATGATGGCAGTGTCCAGTGTGCGTGATAGTGTTAAAAATTCCGCGTTTGTGATCGTGGGATTGGTGTTTGCTATGTGTCGAAGGCGTAAGGTGGTCTCACTGCCCATCTTAGTATATTTGTCCACAGAGATATTCATGAGTCTATATGGGTGAGTCCCCCCCCCCCAACACCTGATGCGCCCCGTGGGATGAGAAAAGTGAAGGATAAATGATGAATATGGACCTGGGTGGGCTCCTCAGAGGGTGCAAAAGCATGGCAGACTTGATGATAATAAGGGACTTAATCAACGATCCAAACCTGAGGGTGCCGCCCCCTCGGACGGGTTTTGGTTATTCAGAGTGACCTCCGACATGCGCAGAGACGAGCACGATTTCAGCTATGGTCTTGGACGGAATTACCACGGGGCATGGGTAGTACCCACCGCAGTTCGTAACTCTGGCCCATGTCCAGGTAGCCTCTTGACCTCGATTTCCGCACTGGGCTAGACCGCAAACCTCCTTTCCCGGAGGCCCGTAATTATGTCTTGTCAAGTGAAAGGCATAGTTGCAACGAGGCTGTGTGAAGAGTCGCATCCACGGTGCGCGCCCATCGGCGAGGTGGAGTGAGGGTATTTAAGTCATCATTTTGGTGATGGCTCGAATGGTATTAATCTCTCTGGGGGGTGAGGAGGCAGACGACGGCGACTGCCCTTGGCCGATGAACCTCAATGCGAGCTAGGTAGTATGGCTCTGGTGGCGTTTGAAACTGGCTTCACGTTTTCGTTGCCTCCTGTTTCCAAGAGGCAAGATGAGTACAGAGTGTGGCGGCCAATTCCGATTCCGAGAAGGTCCCAACGACAGATGAGATGAAGGTAAACAAGGACAAAGTAGTATAGAAAGAAAAGGCGAGGGATTCCTATGTATATCTAGGAGGTCGTTTCAGTCGAAGAGAAGCGGTTTGGAAATAACTCAAGAGGGGATAGAAAGAGATTAAAGGCCGGTAGCTATACACCGGTGCGGAGTATATGACGATGTTATGTGATAGTGTGGTGTTTGGACTGGCAAGATTGGAGGATTGGTTCGGGAGGGTCTAAGTCTTGCTAGATCGGCGGCTTGCCTAGATCATCAAAACGTGGTGGCTTAGTGTCTGGGTCACTTCGGCGCAGCGGTGTCTTTTAGAATCAAGGAAAACTTATTGCGATGCTGCTATTTAGGTGTATCGTGGTTCTGGCAGCTGGTGGTTTCTTGCTGCTGGCAATTTGCGTTCCCAAGCAACACCATACTGCATGTGGTGAACGTGGTTGTAAATAGGGTCTCTGTCTCGAATTTCCTCAATTGTCGAGTTAGTCTCGTGAATGTGTATATATTTAGAGGAGTGAGTTTGTTTGTGTCGTGAATTGTAGAAATTCCCGTGTACAGAAGAGAGAGACAGGCCTGCTTCAGAGCGGAGTTCTGTATGCGCTGTGAACTCATCTGCCAAGTTTGGCTTGCGGCCACTAGTGTAATTGGTGCATATGTAAGTATTGGTCTGATTAGGGTTTTGTATAGGTGTAGCTGCATCTTTTTATTGCTGAGGTAAAACTTCTTCAGTATATTGTTCATTCGTTTGGCTTTGGCTTGTGTGGTGTTTTGGTGTGTGTGAAAGTATAAGTACTTGTAAAATGTTGCCCCTAGTATTCTTTGTGGGTTTGTATGTAAGTCTTATGGGGGCTGGGTAATGTTGGTTGGGTACGTGAATGTGTATCTGGATGTTTTGCATGTAGTAGTCTTGCGCTCCATATAGTGTCATCTGTGTCTTCTGACGATTGATGCTTAGGAGCCACGTATCCTCGTACTCTGTCTTTTCGTTTAGTATTATTTGTGCCCGGCCCAAGTGCCTCAGGGTGCATGCTGATGGCGAGAATGGGCTTGTCGTCTGCGTAAGACAGTGTGTGTGCGTATGTGTGTGAGCAACTTACCTCAGGGCATGGAGTGTCATTTGTGTAAATTATGAAAAGTGTGGGTGCCAGTACGCTGCCCTGTGGTACCCCAGCGCGTGAGGTGAATGGGCGTGATAGTGTGTTGTTGTAACGTATGTAACATTTCCTATCCGTAAGGTAGTGCGATAGGAGCCTTTTGGTGCAGAGGGGCAACTCCATGTTGTTGGCTAGTTTCCAACGAAGCCCCGCGTGCCACACTTCGTCGAAGGCTTTCTCGACATCTTTGCTGATAGTGAGTGTTTTTCTTCGTGATTGTCGTGCTTTTTGTATGATGTCATGAACGATAGTGATCACTGAGCTGGTGGACCGGCCCCTCCTGGTTTGTGTGGAGGAGGGGGGAATTGTGGTCTGTGCATCTCTGAAATTGCCCAAGCCCGCTTTTCGGCCAGATATGGACACTTCAGGTTAACTGCGGTGTAATTGCCCCCGCAATTGATGCACATGAGTGTTGTGTTGGTGCAGGAAGTGTGAAAGTGACCTTTTGAGCAGATCTGTTCTGCTAAACAAGTGTAGTTGTGTGCCCCGCTTTGTAGCAGCGGATACATTGTTGGGGGCGTATATTATGTTGTTGTCGATTGATCGGGAATGTGTGAGTGTGTCCGGGACTTTGATGCCCTGGTTGATTATTTGTCTGCGTTTTCTTTGTCTGCGATGGTTAGTACTGCCCATTGTTTGGTGCGGTTGTAATGTAGTTTGTGGATTACCTCCGTATCGTATTCTGACTTGAGCTTGGCCAGGAGGTCCTCATCCGTGAACTCTTGCCATAGTGGGTTGGCACGGCGAATCCGTACCTGGTGTCAACGAGTAATCGCGTCTGGCAGCAGCGTGTGATGTTGCTTTTCTGCCAGCGTGTTTTTTTGCGCCTGTATGAAAATTCAGGGCATCGTCAGATGAACTGAATATGAGAGTGTGAGCCGTGGGGGTGGTTGTGATCTTTGTGATGGGGTGTCGTGTGTGTTGGAGAGTTTGAGTGTTTCAGATATTGGATATGTGCATGTTTTGTTGTCTATATTCATGAGGTGGAGAGTGGTCTCAACGCTCATGGTGTATATGGTAGGTGAGTGTTGAAGAATTGCTGCCTTAGTCGACTTCTTGATTGGAGAGAGAGGAGATCCCCCCCCCCCCCGCCCATGACCACCCCATGAACAGGACTCAGAATGTGATGAAATAAATGGGGTGAGTGTGGACTTGGATGGGATCCTCAGAGGGCGTGAAAACATAGCGGACTTAATGATGACTGGAGCTCGAATCAACTGACTCCAGTCTGGGGTGTCGCCCCCTCTATGGGATTTTGGCTATTTCTCGGTTACATCCAGAGACGGTGGTAACTCCCTTTGTGATCTTGGACAGTACTGCAGGGTAGGGTGTTAATCCTCCCAGCGTTCGTAACCGAGTTCCAGTCCAGGTTGTTCCTTCCTTTGGGTTCCGCAGTGGGATAAGCCTCAAACCTACTTTCCCCAAAGTTCTCAATTATGCCCTCTCTAAGTAGATTGGCATAGTTGTGACGAAACTATGTGTGCGAGTTAAGTACACGGAACAGTCATAGCAGGGCAGGGGGGGGGTTATCAAATCATATCAGGGACGATTTGCAGGGAAATAAAGGTATTTTTATTAGGGGGGTGGGGAGAGGGGGCTTCTGGGAGATAGACTGCTGTGGATGTTGAGTATGACTCCAAGATCAGGGCGTTCCTTGAAAATTAATGCGGCTGAAGGCGTTTAAGTTTTTTCCGATTCCTTTGACTCCTGAACCGAGGTAATGAGATGAGTATGAGAAAAGCTCGCTCCTCCGAGATATATGGAGATGAAGGACTTGGACTTGGACATAAAAAGTGGAGAAAATGAATTGATAGAGAAGAGAGATAAAGAAATAGTTAGTTAGTGAAGAGTTTTAGTGGCAAAAATTGGAATTTAGAAGTAGATGAAATAAGTCCCTGGGGAAAAGGTATCTCTGTGTTACTAGTTTATTAATATTCGTGTGTTTATTCTTTTAACCGTCTTGATCATTATTAGCTTCAAAGCTAATTTAAGTTTTCTAACATTTACGTTAGTCTGATACACATATATATTTAATTTTTATTTATTTTTTATTTATTGATTTATTTATTTTTTAATTTAATTAATTAAAATCTCTGATTATTTGTTTGTACAAAACCTTTGTACATATATACATTGTAGCTTTCAAGCCTTTTTTGGTGTTATTTTAGTGACTTTGTCTAATTTATTGTTTCTAAGATATTTTGTATACGGTATTTATGCGTATATTGGTTCATGGTTGTGCCGCGCAGCTCTTCTGCTGCTTGGGAATCTTTTCCGAGCTTGGTTCAGCATTGGCTCGGGAATTCTCAAGTGATTTCTCATGAAATCTGGGTCGCCATTTCCTTCCACCTTTCGCCAAATTTTGAGGGCTCTGGTACCTAAATCATTGTTTAGTGCCTTGATATTCACTTCCTCATGTAGTGTTTTTTGGCGTATTTGTTCCCGTCTCCTAGCGTTGCATATTATTAAGAGTGCTTTATTTTGCACTCTTTGCAATTGCATCAGTCAAGTTTTTGGAATGGTAACTAGTGGCATTGGGGGATATAATAGTTTAGGTCTGATATAGGCAGAGTAAATTTTCTTTTTGTTGCTCCTTCTTAGGTCTTTGAATCGATATAGCTCACCTATATCTTTTCTCGTACCTGCAATTATGCCGTTGATTTGGTCTCTGTATCTCCTGGCATTTATTTCAAATCCTAGTACTCTGCCTGTTCTTTTGTATGGGTATCTTTCATCCCCTACATATATTGCTGCCATTTTGCTTCTCTTGATCGGTATGATACTAAATTTGTTCCGATTAGTCGCAATTTTTCAGCGACGTTCAAAGATGTTTACGTTCTCAATCTCGTAAGACGTCATTCTTGCCATGGTGCTTTCGTTTTTGTATGGGGAGACCACTATCTGTGTTACATCATCGGCGAACTGGTTATACAAAGATTCCTCTAGCCTTGGGCTAGGGAAGTCTCTAGTGTATATCGAGTACAGCAGTGGACTCAAGCACCCACCTTGGGGGACGCCCTCTTCCAGTTGGAATTCTGGTCCTTGGTATTCCCCCATCTCGATGAATGCTCTTCTGTCCATGATGTAATCACAAATTATCTTCTCCAGTCTGGGATTAAGTCCCTTTTGGAGGATCTTGAATTGTAGTTCCCTGCGCCATACTTTGTCAAACGCTTTTTTTTACATCTCTCAATACTATATCAACATGTTTTTTCTCTATCTCGATTTGTGCTAGCTTCTCCGTTATCATCGCCAGTGCTGTGTCCGTACCTCTCAGCTTTCTAAAACCGTGTTGTTGGTGATTATACAGGTTCATTTCTTCCAGGATTGCACTCTGTTGGCGATGATTTTTTAGAAGATTTTCCTCGAAATTCGAGGAGAGAGATCGGGCGGTAGTCTGCCGGGAATATATATATATATATATATATATATATATATATATATATATATATATATATATATATATATATATATATATATATATTTGTTGGGCGACTACAGCCCTAACTCAAATCCATAGTATTAGTTGAAAGTAGTAACCAGACACAGTTTAACATATTTCTACATGACCGACACAAACACATCTGATAAAAACCTGCAGATACACGTAGTGTAGGATCCAAAGTTGTTGAGATAGTTGGGAGAGTTTAAAGCATTAGTTTAATTATGTTTTGGTAAATAAAATATGGAAAAATGCATTTTGGCTTGGAAAAAATAGGCATATGTTTTTATAATCTCTATTTTCAGAAAAAAATGGTATAAAATGGCACCGTCAGTCCGGTTGGGAGAGTTCATCGAGGCTTTGGCTATAATGACTGGACCTTAACTGTGATCAACCTAAAAAAATGAACCAAACCTAAGCTTCAATCGTGAGGAAGGTTGTCTTGGCAACGATACAGGATAAGTTGTCTTCAAACGATGCAGGTTAATTTGTCTTTGTTTCACCTATTTACTTGAATTGCTATGGATAACCCTTTTATTTAGTTTCAAGTGTAGGTGTGTTGAATGGTGTGTTGAATGCTGCATTAAGTTAGCTGCAGGCCGCATTCATAAATTTTAAACTAGATATACTACAAATTGAACATTATTGAACTATGAATATGTTTCAGCTTAAAAATAGAAAATAATGATCTTAACTAACTTTTTAATGACTTATTTGCGAGTTCCTTTTGTAAGAAAGCAATACAATGATTTGATCTGCAAAAATTGAATTCATTCAGAAGGCCGCAGGTTATAGCTATACTAACTCAGGCCATGGAAAGTTAGGGCTAAGAGAGAGTAGGGAAGACGTGCCAGGGTCGATTAGGTATAGGTGGAGTTAGGTCAAGTTATGTTAGGTTAGACCAGGTTAGGTTAAGTCTAGGTTATGTTAGCTCAATTAGACCCGAGTTCAGGAGCAGAGCCAAAGTATTAATTTGAGTTGGAATAGTCAGAAGTAAATTTCGATTGATAAATTTATTGGTTCTCGCAGATCAAGGACCGAAAACATTTCATGCCCTCAGGTTGGTCAGTTTCTCAAAGTTAATGATATAATAGAGGGTTTGAAATTTGAAAAAAGAGTTTGAAGATGGAGAGTTTGAAATTGGAAATAAGTTTTGACTAAAAAATATAATGGGGTTATTCACTGCACCGATGAAAATTTGACAAATGACTTACTTCGAATAGACACATACAAATTAAACAGGAAGCAGAAATTGTTGTTGGAGAGGAAAAAAAAGGAAGTTTGAGAGGATTGGAACGGTAAGTAGATTGAAAGAGGTATTTAATGAGAAAAACAATAGAAGGTGATAGGTGATTTAGAAGGAGGAGAGAGAAAGGGAGAATAAAAATCTGCTCTTATGTTCGGGGTCTCTGTAAGCGTTTTGATTAAAAAAGTAGAAGAGCCATCTGTTTTCCAGCTCGAGAAAAAGACGCTGCACGTCTGTACACCCCCAGAAGGGGAGGAGGGGGGGGGGGTATTGTAAACGCCCTCTGTCCATTGCCATACAGGATCAAACTGGTATCTTAAACACTCCTATCATCGCCGCAATGTAATGGTTGATGTGGCTAGGAGAACCCTTTTTCAGGAAAAAAACGCACAAGTTTCGCTTTCATTAGGGGCCATATAGCGAATTTTACAAAAGTTGTGTTACACTATGTTTTTGATCTTTCGAGAGGTTTACGTGTGTGATAGAAAAAGTTCCATCAAGTAAACTTAAAGTTCTACTTTTCCAATACGTATCATTAAAAGTATTTTCCATTGTGTGTCGAGATGGAAGTCAAAAGAATCGAGCTCTCTGGTCTCCCTGCGCGCGGGCTATAACAAGTCCTACATCGCTAAGCGGCTCAACGTTAGCCGGATGACCGTTCACAGAGGCTCAAGAACGGGGAAGAACTTAAAGATCGACCTCTTTTATGCAGACCTCAAGTTGTCAACCGTTTGGCTGTGGGAAAGGGATCCGAAACTCAAAATGACTGCACTCAGGAAGAAGGAGAACATCTCGCTGGGCACAGTGTCCAGGGCCGTCGGACGGGAGGGCGGCAAGAGCTTGAGGTGCTTGTAAAGGCCTCTGCTCACCGACCGTATACGAGAATAAGGTCGGGAACGCTGTTGTCGCTTTCTTAATGACTTGATGAATCATGACAATCGAATTCTCTTTTTTTTCTACTGAAAAAACCTTCACGGTCGTTCCCTCATTAAGAAGCAGAACGACCGTGGGGTAAGCTTCGGCCAGGACGACTCCCATGTCCACTAAGTGTCCACGACCAAATACCAGTCTTCGATGCTGATGCACGGCGTCATTGCTTTGGATGACGTAAAGATGCCGCCGGTGTGGTTCGTGGTCTGTTACTGCCAAACGGCGGCCGATTAAAAGGACATCTTGGCCACGAAATTTGTGCCCTGGGTGAGAAAGATTACAAAGAAGACGGACTACATCTTTTAGCAGGACGGTGCTACGTCTCACACGGCCAAGACCGTGCAAGAGTGGTCGGGTTCGAACATGAACGTTTGGTCGAAGGACTCTATCCCTTTGACTACAACGTGTGTGCGCATGTCGAGGGCAAGGCCTTTAATGTCCACCGTAGCAACGTCACGAGCTGAAGTCCTCTGTCAAATGCGTCTGCGCCATCATGAGGAAGAAGTTCGTCCGCAACGTGTGCGCGGCCTTCAGGTCTCGCCTGGTGCGCGTGTTCCTCGACGAGGGCGGCCACATTGATTAATATTACACCATATTTATATGGTGAAACAATAAAAAATGTGTCTAACTGCATCAAAACTATCGGTGTGTCTTTTGTTCAGAGCGTCGTAACGAGTGTAACAGGACTTTTGCAATACCCTGTAGGAAGCAACCAAGCTTAAAAAAACAAGGCAATAAACGACAAGCGCAGGTCAGGCAAGGGTTCCAAGTCAAGACAAGGATCATCAAGACTTATGTTAAAAATCTTAAAATAAACAGACAAATGAGAGTAGATAGACAAAAGGTAGGAAGGAAGAAAATCTTTCAATTAGGTAATTCTATTAGGTTGGAAATAAAGTTCTCGCACAAATTTTATTGACAATGATTTACAACGAAACAATGCAGCAAAAGAAACATATTAATGAACACTGCACTCACTGTTATTTTCGAGCACTTGCTTCCAACGACGGGATAGATCATAGATGCCTTTGTTGTAAAATTCAAATGGGAGGCTATTAAAGAAGTCTCCACTTTGTCATCATTTGCGAGCGTGTTGACATTCAAAAAGTTCAGCAGTGCTTGGAATAGAAGGTAGTCTGTTGTGAGGTAAAGCGATCACGGAGGGAGAGGAAGAACTTCCCACTCCAACTCCAGGAGTTTTTATCGGGTATGATTTGCAACGTCGGTTATGGCGTTATAATGAAGAAACATGACATCAGTCAATTCTGGTCGTTTGTGCGCAGTTTCATCTGCCACCTGTTGCAGTTGTTGACTGTATAATTAAGCGTCGATAGACTGATTGCGTTACAACATTTCTCAGTAAATCACTCCCTTCACATCCCACCAGACACAAACCATAAGCTTCTTTTAATGTCGTTCGGCCTTTGCCCGAAGTTGTGCAGGTGCACCTTTGACTGTCTAAATTCTTTGCGTGCCATGTTCAAGTGCAGTCACCATTTCTCATCTCTTGGAATACATACGTCCACTTTGCTGATTTTGACCGTATCCTCTAAATGCTGCATAATGGCTGTATGGCTGACGCTAAACTTGTCACCCAGCTTGCCTAATGTCAAATGTGGATCAGCTTTGACACAGGCGCACAAACGGTCATTGTCAATAAGTAAGGGTCGACCACTTCTTGGCTGATCTTGGAGATCGAATTTGTCACGGTGAAACTTCTTAAACCAATCGTAGGCTGTACGACGACTAATTTTATCTTCTCCAAATGCTTGGTTGATACGACCTTGCGAATGAGCAGCGTTTAGGCCGGACTTGGAATCATAAGTAAAAGAGTACGTTGCTGTTCACGAGAAATAGTCATTTGATGGGTAATTTTTCAAACTTTAGATATCATAGATGGCGTCCAACTAATACTCTGTAGTGGCCTAGGCTTTCCTTGGCCTCGCTTGAAAGGGCATATTGACCTAATTTACCTAGGCTCTAGGTCGTTACCTTCATAAACCTATAAATAAATAAGCTTTTTAAAAAAGGTTGTGCAGGAACTTTGTTTCCAACCTGATAACAATCAATTCGAACCAATGTAAATCGACATGATATTTGCAGTCACGTATTTCTATGAAATTATTAAACTTCTCACTTTTAATTCATCGACTATCCCTAAGTCCGTATCTCTGATACTACGTGACTCAATGTTGAACATTTAGAACAGCCACAAATCTAAATCAGGATTTGATTTAGAATAATTAAAAGGATTGAAATAAGAAAGTGACAGATTCAGGGCAGAGTTGAGGATCAGTTCAGACGATTGGTCGACTTCTGGTTCGGATTTAGATAACCTTTTAGGCGATTTAACCTGATCTTCTGCGTTATTGTCTACCTCGATCTTAGGATCGATTGGGCTGGCCCCCTACAAGTGGAGGGACAATACATTTATCAAATTAGATTAATATTTTTTCTCCATTGGCTATATACCAATAACGTATAATTTTGATTTTTCTTTTTTGCAGAAAGGATTTGCTTAAGGTTTCATTTGTCTTTCTTTTATTTTTTACCAACTCCAGTTCTAAGATATATCAAATACTGGGCTGCTTTTTTTTTCAATTCGAGTTTACTTCAGGTGACAGAATTAACGCTTTATTATTTTTTCATCTTAAAACAAGCTTAGGTTATTTGTCTAAAATAATATATTTCCGTGAACCACGCGTGTTGGGTTTGATGTTTTTGAGGTGTGATTGGATTGGGGGTGACGGGAAGTACAGTCCCCTCCCCGAGATCATCAGGCTATTGTCACAAGCGGCGACTTATGCCCTTGTAGGTAGTCGCCAGATGGACGCTATTCCTTGCCCCAAATAAAAATAAACCTTATTGTTATGAAGAATAAATACCCTCCCACGAACGTGCCTTGTAAACACTGGTCACAGACCTAGATGAAGCCTCGCAGACTTGGACGGCCAGCCTGCCCTTACGCCGGTAATTTCTCCTTACTGGGGCATAGTTGCAGTTTTAGAAAGTGATGTGTAGGAACCGCCGGTATGTCAATGCGATCCCCTATTTCGGAAAATCACGGATATAGAGCTCACTCCCGCACGGCATTACACCTATTTCGGTCGCGGCACAAGATCTCCTAAGCATTCCGCATTAGATAACCTCAGATGTTTAATAAGATCTACTCCAAGCAAGCAGCAAACACCTTCGACCTTATCTCTCGATTCAAAGGGAAGCTAAAAGGCTCTTTCTGTAAGGAGGGTACCGTTTTTCCTCAGGGTCTGCACAGCAGGTTCCACCCCGCCTACGGTAAAATCGAGACTTAATTTTGAATACACGAGGAACCTAGTCGATATTCGATTAGATCATTAGAACCAAATAATGTGTTTGCCAATGTGTTTGGTCTGTGTACAGTGAATGTTTTGATTGTACATGTGTATGACGTAATCTCGTCCAAGTTAGCACCCACTGCGATGGCCAAGGAAACGGAGGTCTATGATAGTCCAAATGTCAAATCGATAAGGCATCGTACAGGTCTGCACTTGTTGCCAAGTTTAAGATATTCTTGTTGGTCTATGTTTTGCACAGGTTGGTTATAAAATTGAGTAACGGAGGACAACGGTCCGACAAATTGTAAGGAGACGAACACATACTGCGCTAGTTTAGCTCTCAATAACTAGCTAGTTTTTTAGATAGGCTATCGCACTTAGAGCAATTTTACATATTACGCTTTCCCTCGCACATTTTGCATTTTGATATGGAATTTTAGAGTATTCATTAGAAAGCAAATTTGACTTAAAAATTTGAAGCTTTGAAAAGGAATTTTATTTTGAAGTTTGAACCATTGACGAAGAATTCGACTTTAAAATTTTAAAATCTTGATTTATAATCCTCTCCTTCCTTGAAATTTAGAATATTATTTTTGAAATTTTGAACAGAAGGAGGAGCCTAAGAAAGGAGCATGTTAGAATGAGATCTAGGCCTTGTAAAGGGGGTTTAAAACAGGAGGATTTGAAAGCGACTTAAATTTCTCTTGGACCAGCATTTCCTTGCCAGAATGCGGATGCTTGAGCTTATTAATGGCAGCTCTGTAGTGATCAAATATGTCAGAAGAAGAAGGGTAATCAATGTTGTACTCAACCTTAAATATCTTTTGAAAGCAGAAGGTAATTTGCCATAATGTTATGGGAAGGAGCTGATTACCCTCGCTTTCAGCCTCAAATATGTTCCCAACTAAACTTTTGAATTAATACATAATGGAATGGATTTCATTAAATCATAGTTAAAGCTTCTGCAGGTTTGAACCTGGAATTAACTCAGAATTTTAAGTCGAAAAGTATGAGTCGATGACTACATTTCACTCTAAAATCCCTTTTTTAATAACTCGAGGTCAACCTTGTAATTCTCGTCCAAATTGCTCAAGATATTTGACAATTGTAAAAGCATATTCCTTTAAATAACGTTTAAATAAGCGAGCTTGGTCGAATTTGAAATATTCCTCTGGGAACCGACAAGCTTTTCGCATTGCGTCAAGACAATATGAGACTTGTCAGATGTTCCATTGAACGAAATTCAAGGCAAAGGACGAGCTTTAGAAAAAGAGGCTTTACTCGGTCCACTAAAGGTTATTTTCAGATCCGAAAGAGAAATGCTACTATAAGTGGTAGAGTTACGGGAAGTGATTTTTCCGTTCCTCTAAAGGTCATCAAGTTTAGACTTAGTTTTATAATCGTAAGCGATTTGAGAGGTCATCTCCTTGTCGAATAACGTTGCGTCAACTTTGTCTCTGCGAAACGACCTTCAAATCATACTTTGAAATAGATTACGATTGAACCTTATCACTTGATTTATTAAGGATTAAAGTAATCTTACTTTTAATCGTTCCACCACATTTAACGACAACTTTGATTGCTTTTTTACTTTCCTTAAAGAAGGAAACGGAATTTTCACAAGCCATTTTGAATGAGGAGGCAATAACGAGGAAATATCCCGAACAATGGGTTAAGAAAACTTAGACTTGGAGAAAAAGGATAAAAAAACGACGAGAGAATTAAAAGTTAAGATATTCACTTTCCCGATTCAAACAACTTCGGAAGTTTGAAGTAAAACTTGAAATGGGGATCTTTTTTTGCGTTTGTTAAAACTCGACTTAATAAGTTTCTCAAGTTTTGGTAGCTCAATTTATCCTGAGTTCAGGAGGAGAGTTTTGAATTAAATAGTAGATTTCGATTAAGAAATTTATTGGCTCTTTCAGCAAAATACCCTAAAACATTGTATTCCCTCAGATTCATCGGTTTAAAATTTGAAAAAGAGTTTGAAATTGAAAAGGAGTCTGAAAATTTGATGAATGGCATGCCTTGAATAAACACCCAACGATACAAATTGAACGTAGAAGCGAAATTGTGATGAGAACGGAAAAACAGAAGTCTGAAGCGATTGGAGCGTCAAATAGATTGAAAGTGGTGCTTAAAAGAAAGCATTAGTATGTGAGAAGTGAATTAGAAAGAAAAGGGAGGATGGAATCTGTTCTTCCTTTTAGGGTCTCTGGAAGCGTTCTAATTTCAAAAAGAAGAATAGCTATTCCTGCAGCTTGATAGAACGCCGCCTCACGCCACAACATTCAAAAGGGCGGGGTATTGCGAATGCACTACAATCATCTCCACTCACGACCAGGCGGGTATCCTAAACACACACCCTAACTGCCCTAAGGTAGTGTTTTGTTAAGGTATAGAAACCCCCAACAGAAAGAGACCCACAAATCTTGATATTCTTAGTGGCCATAAACGACCTAAAGCGATCATGTTTGCAAAACAAGGCCATAAACAACCAGCGTGGGACAGATAAGGCTCCCAAGACAAGATAAGGCTCTTTAAAACATATTTTACAATAGAAAGACAAAACAGCCATATAAAAGAGGGTAGAGAGACAAAAAGGGGGAAGGAGGAAAATACATAGTTGCAATTGACAATTCTTACAGTTAGGTTGGTTTTGGTTAGGTTTTGCAGTATGTTTGGGAGTTTTGTGAGGAATTTTTTGGGCGGTTCAGTTTCTTTTGAGAACAATCTCATGGTATTCGGGATAATAAGAATCAGTAATTCAATAATGGTGCTTAATCACAGGAAGTGAATATCACATTCCTTCCTAACACATCGAAAACTGCCCGAAAACATAAATTTTACTATTAATATCGCGGGGGGCCCGAATATCCAAATTAACCATTAATACTTTGTTAATTATAGAACGTGCCACCGAAACCAGTATCGCTAGCACCATTACACTAAAGTTCTAAGATTGTATTATTGTTCTCTCTTTATAATTATAACATAAATTAAGTATAATAAAGCAGTTGTCGAATATAAATGCATCGATTGTATTTTATTTTCGTTACTGACCTAATTTCTTCCCTGTAGATATTTACCGCTTCTTCTACATATTAAATATAATCGCATTGAAGAACTTAATGAAATTTTATGAACAGTTTAATACAAAAGGTTGGAGAAGAATTGTTCTAAAATTTTGAAGAGAGGTACTGAATTGAACCTGAGATTCAGGTTCAATTCTTTGTTCCATTATGGAATCCTGGAAGGATTCGATTGAGTTAAAAAAAATAACTATTTTACCTGAACACCACCAACAGACATGTCGAGTAAAAAGTATTTCTAAGACCTTGAAATCCGTAATGATCTGACCGAAGGGGATATTAACTGCAGCTTGATGAAAATATGTAAATGTAACTTCACCATATAAATGGAAGAATATCTATTAAATTAAGCATAATAATTATTAACATTGACTGGATGTGTTGGTGTGCCAAATGGTGAGACCGCCAAAGGAAGAAGGAGTGTTTGAAAGAGAAGGAGACTGATAAAGAGATAATATTGTGTATGGGTGCAAGGAGAGGATTTGTGATGATGGGGCGTGTTTGGGAGCCTTCTGAAAATAAATGAACCTTGAAGTGACTCCATCGCTATGGAATACCTCTGGTGTGGACAGAAAGATGGGTGCCATTGCAGCTGATAAGAGATGAAGACATGGAATAGGGATAGTATTTTTATTGTCGTTGATGCGTACCGACCATATTTTTTTAATTTTAGTCCTAGCTATTTTCAACAGATTATATTTCAGGATATGTTCTATGTTGTTTATGTGTAAATCTGCTGACTGTTTGACATGTTCTATGTCGTTCTTCTGTCTCTATAGATGTTTGATAAGTTCTATGTTGTTTATTTGTAGATTTGGGGGTATTTTTCTAACAAAAAATCCTCTGAATTTCAACAACTCGAATGGCATTAAACACTTAATTTTCTTAACCTCTCCCATTAAAGTCAGATCCTTTGTATCGAAATATAGCCCACTTTTCGCTACTTAAATCGATATTAATTTAAAATATCATAAAATGTCTGGAAGAGTTCGAGAAAATGTTGTAATGACTGCTTAACGCTACCATTACAACCGCATTACGACCACGTAAATTGGATAAATCAAATTCATAACCATTAGTTAACTAGCCACAACTCCCCTTTTCTCATCTCTACAGCTACCGGGGTCAGGTATTTGGTCTTCATTTGGCCCCACGCTATTTATTCGGTATCTATTTTGTAATCGAATGGTTTATTCGTATTTTTAAAAAATTTATCGGGCAAAGATAAATTAATTATGATATAATTATTTATAATATAAATAATTCGGGGATTTAGAGAACACATTATGTTCTATAAATCCTCGAATAGTTTTAGATGACTACCGTTAGGCTTTGCTATGCTGTGTTGCCAAGTAATAATATTTTTCATTACATGTTAGGTTGGAAAATTAATTATAGGAATAAAATAAAATACAACAACAAATGTTAATACGAATATTTTTTTACTTTGATGATTAAAAATTAAATAAATATAAAGTTGATAATCTGAAAACGGGAAAATCGTGAAAGTTAGCAAGCCAGTTTTGAAACAAAACCATTTTCCAAATGTTTCAGCACTACTGCTTAAAATATCGTAATAACATTAAAAAAATCCCTAGATTTAATTTTATTCTATTGGTAAAAGTCTTATCAAGTATATTTATAACTCCATCTCAGCAAATAAAATATATTAAATTGTCACTCTTAACGAAATTCAACGTAAAGTGCGACATGACTAATTGTGGAAAGTGTATATATAATGTATAAAATACGCACCGTAAGTCTATATAGATATTCTTCGGCCCAAGATATAATGACAATTACGAGGGATCTTCAAAAGGTTTGGGGCAAGCCTTTAATTTAAAAGATTATCGGAAAGTTTCAAGTCAAAACACGTTCGATCCTATCTTTGGTTTGTGCTGATACCTACGAAACCGTCATTTATCCCTCTGATGCATTTCAGGTAGCAAGTGAATGTTTACAAGGAATTAGCTTTTTTCCTCCATGGAAAAACAAACTTTTCAGATCAGAGCCGTTATCAAATTTTTAATAAAACTTGATTGGAAATCTCTTGTAATTGTCGATTCTTTGCCGCATGTTTATGTGAGTCTACATCACATAGAAACACTGTTTCGAGGTGGCTGAAACGTTCCAAAGAAGGAAGAGAAGACCTTAATGACGAAGAGAGAGAAGGGAGATAATCCACATCAACCAATGCAGATAAATGGCTGACGTTCACAAACTTCGGGATGAAGATTGCAGGATTAGGGTTGAATTTATTGCGAATGAAGTCGATATTTCCCAAGGATCATCATTTTCAATTTTAACAGAAGTTCTTGGTCTCAGGGAGCTTTCTGCCCGTTGGGTTACAAAAGCGTCGCGGGATGATCAGCATGCACAAAGGAGTCATGTTCCATCATGACAATGTTCCAGTCCATTCTTCACGGCTAACAAAGGAAACGTGGAGGAAATTTTGATGGAAAATCATATCTTTTCCACCCTATAGTCCTGATCACGCCCCCTCGGACTATTTCTTGTTTCCTAAGCTTCAGGAACATTTAAAAGGAACAAGATTTCAATGGATCGAAGAGGCAAAACGTGACGTCAAGACATGGTGCAATTCGAAAAGACAGGATTTCTTTAGACAGGAGACCCGTCAGGTGGAAACATCGCCTTCAGAAGTGCATTGACCTAAATGGGAAGGATTATGTGCGGCAGGTTGGTGTTTGGGCAAGATTAATTCTGAGTTTGTATTTTGGGAGGATCAATGAAGGGCCTGATTTCAGTCGTGTTCAAATTTGTTTCCTGCGTCGGGGGATTTCTCTAAGGGCGAGGGGGGGGGGCTTCATTCAGAATGGTGTTTACCCGGAGTTTGTTTAGGCGTCTGTTGGTCGAGGGGAGGTTGTGTGGATGTGTTTTATTAAGTTGTGATTTGGGGGAGGAGGGGGAAAGTTATTCTTCGGCTGTTGTTAGTATTTATTATAATATTAATAATGATAATAATTATAATTATGCTAATAATAATCATGATTCATGACTATAATGATAATCATAATAATAATAGTATAACAATAAATATAATAAGTATATAATAATATTACTAATAATAAAAATTATAATAATAATAATAATGAGGAATAATAGTAATGACACGATGACAATAACCATAGTGATAATGATAACGATATTGATAACGACGGTGATGATACTGATAATGATAATGAAAACTATTATGATAACGATAGAGATAGCGATAATGATAATGATAGCAATAATGATGATGATGGTGGTGATGATGATGATGGTGATGATAATGACAATGATATATAATAATAATAATCTTTTGCATGCCGCTCTACAAGGCTAAAGAACTTCCCACTGCTCCTGTCTTGCTTTTTCTTTTAATTTTCTTTCATATTTTCCTTTTCTCTTTCATTCTTTCTCTTTTTTATTTATTTATTTTTCTCGTTTTCATTTTTTTCTTTTCTCCTATTCTTTTTCATCCTTTTTATTTGTTTTCCCTCTCTGTTGCCTGTCTGTTTGTCTGTCTGCCCGAACGTTTTACCTCTGCTTCCCGAGCACTATGCCTCCGCGCGGGTGAGCACTAATTGCTCTTTTATTCAGTAAATCAAATTCAGGAACGATCTTTAACCACTGAATTCACCCCCCACCCCATTCATTGGAGGGTGGGGGGACAACCTGGGAGGGGTAGAGGGCGGAAGTGGCGCCCCATCATGCTCTGGGTGGTCCCATAACTGCCTCTTTCCTCCTCGAGAAGAACCTCATTCCTCCTCGAGAAGAACCTAATTATAACGCATTATAAACAACAAAATTACCCTCCCATTACCTGCCCTGTAATTGGCTTTTTCCCCCCTCATTGGAATCGAAGATCCCTTTCGGTGACAAACATAAAATTTGCATGTAAGAGCTAGGGGGCGAATCTCGATTTATCGTTCCCCCATTGCAAGTATCTCCGGCATCTTCACATAGTGGAGTATTATTATTAAATAAAAGAGTTCTAATTGCCGAGAGGAGGGGAGTATTTATACCCTATTAACGATTAATATGAAACCTATCCACCTATTATGAGTATAATAACACAAATCAAGCGGGTTATTATAATTCAAGAATTCAATTCAGAATTAAATTATTATTTTCGGTATTTATTACCGAGTCATTATCTCTGATCGGAATTTCTACTGCTACACGATGGATGGCGTTCTTTTAGTTGAATTCAATTACGGAATCAATGACTAAAATGGAAGTCTTCTTTGTCTTGTAGCCACTGGAGTGCAATGAGATATAAGTACTACTGTAAAGTGGGCAGGCAAGGTTGCCAGTGTAAAACGATCAGTGTTACCAGTACACGTCTATCATCTTCAGAGTACATTTTGGTTTGGTACGAGTATATACAGAGGTGGCACTAAATGCATTTAAAGTATTTAAATACTAAATATTAAATACATCAGAAAAATGTATTTAGATACTAAATACATTTTGAAAATGTATTTAGTATTTAAATACTAAATAAATTAAATGTATTTAAATACATTTTTAAATACATTTCAAATACATAATATAAAATGACAATCGATAAAGACTAATGGTATCACAACAAAAAATATCCATTAAAATAAAATTGTATATTATAATTACTAATGTAGGATTTGATGAGAATTGGACTTGGATGCTACAAAAAAAATAGAAAGTTCCATAGAATGAAATTTCAATTAACTATTTATATCAGCATTACATTTAAGTAATATCAGTTGCTGAAATGTTTCGTCAGATAAAGAACTCCGTTTTGGAGATAAGGTGAATCCTCCTAAAGAGGAGAGCCCTTCCACAGGAGCTGACGGCGGAAGAGTGGTGTTGTATTTCATAAATAACTTTTTATGTTGGATATCTATCTAAACTTTGAATTGTTTTATTTGAATCCTGAAAGTAACAAATCAATTCTAAATCTGCGGTTGATCTTGTTTCAGTGGGTTTTGTAAATCCAAAATAATCGTCACTGTCCGATACACCACTGGATGATTCAGCTTCGGGTTCCTCTGTTAAATTCTTAATCACTTGAATCATAATATTTGAACTGTCCCATGAAATACTGATATCTAACCAGCGGAGTTTGAAGAATGGATGGCTTGTTGATGCAATAATAGCATTTGTAACGCTAGCTTCATTTGCCAGGGTCAAATGAGATTGGTAGCGCTTTCCAAAGCCCTTAGTGACTGCAGTGAGAAGAGGTTGGCAAAATTTCAGAGAACGTGAATGAAGGCTCTTCATCTTTTTCTCCACAGTGAGCAAGGTAAGGGGGCAATTCTCCATAAATAAAACAGTTTTGTTCTCCCTGTAGGCGATAGGAGCAAAAACTGGGACATACTCGCCAAGAAATTTAATTTCGTGACTTCTGAACACTGGAAATTCAAGGGACATCATGAGTTGATGTAATTTGTGTTTTAAAAGTAATGACAATGTATCAAACAGAGAGTTCGACCTTGTAATGCAAGGCGCCTGTAATGAGAGGTTGATAAGAGTTTTGATCATTTCTGCTGATTTTGGACGACCGCTTTTGTTCCATAATGCTGAGCATTTCCCCATCGCAGCATGATTGATATTTGCAAAAGAAGATATTTTCAGTGCCTGTTTTGCATCAGTTGTGGCGACGAAACTGAGTGTGTGTGAAGCACAGCGCACATGCTTAGGTAGGCTGAAGCTGCATAAGTCAGACGGTAGGTCTTCTTCCTGATCTGACTCACTTCCCTGATCTTCTTCACCTACCTGGATTCCATATTCTAAATCTGTGGACACATTTGCAGCAGTGACTGCAAATTCCTTAAACGTTTTAACAAAATTAGAGCCGTTATCACTGATGGGGCTCATGATTTTCTGCAGGGGGATATCGTATTCATTGATGATATTCTCCATATGTTCAGCAATCCTGATGTAGTTATGTTCTCCTTTGAAGCGACAGCATGCCAATACTCCACTGTGACAGACAAGAGCAGCTTCCTCAAGCTGAAAAAAAAAGAAATAACAGTCCGATATTTGTCTCATAAATGTTACCATAAATTTTACATATTTATATATTCGAGATCAATTCCACCGACAAATAGGTCTGCTTTCAGCCAAGAGTTGATAACTCTCTAACTATAAAGACATTTTTAATTTCATATTTCATAAAGAGCAAAATCTTAAGAAACCCAATGAACTGTAACGCCCAAAAAACTACGGTGACGAGTTGACTAAAAATCTGCAGCAAGACATAAGTAAGAGGTGCCGTCTAGTTTATTCTTCAGTAGAGCTATTGCCACTTTCTCTTCTTCTATAAGATTTCGGCCTAACGTCCGTCTTGAAATGACGTGAACTGAAGAATTTAGACCTGCGGTAGCGGAATGTGTGATTATTGTGAGTGAAATTGATTTTCACAGTGAAACGAGAATATATGGTATGTATATAAAGTTTTATATATAAAATGTAGCTATATGAATATCCTATAGCTATATAAGACTGGTAAATTAATTCATAAATATATTATTAATCCTTCATATTCAGAATTACATAGTAAAATATTGATTGACTTTCAGTATTGTTAGGAATATATTGAGCTTTATTTCCTCCTTTTTTGACCGGCGGGCGTGCTAGTTTTGAAATAATGCTATACAGGTATTACTACTATAACGAAATACATCGTTATAGGAATTCATCTAATAACTAGATATAATCGATCAATAATTATACTAATTAGTCCTGAAAATTTTTAGTCAATAATATCTTCAAGTAAATGATAATGCGCTTTAAACATATATGTATGTGGATTTTAATGAAATTATTGTTTGTATATGTTTTCCTTTATTTAACTTAGTTATATATCCTACGTAGTGACCAATAATCCTAACGCTTTACTATTCGGTCCCTATAAGAGCTTAACCTGTACTACTAATGCTATAATTGTAAACAACATTCGTAACTCAGAACTCACCTTTAATTAACCTCACAAAAGCTGGTTGCTCCATGGTTGATAGAGGATGCACACCTTGTATGATAAAATCTGCAATCAGCTTATCAACAACAGATTGTTTGACCTTCTTAGTATTCACCGCAAAACACTCCGGTAATGTCTTTACTTTAACACCGCTGCATGAAGGACCATCGTCTAATACTGAACATTTTGTTTTTGAATCTTTTCTTTGAGCTGTCATTTAGTTATCCGCTTTTTGCACCAAAGCAGGATGCTTTCTCGTTGATAAATGTACATGATCAAACTTGAAGGATATTTGTTTCACGTTGCCATAATTCCCGTTAAATTCAATCAGCATATATTATAAATATAGGTGTTGCAAAAGGAAGCAGGTAGGTTCGTGCATGGTAAACATACGCTACTTAACATTATCGTTAGCTACTAACAATTTTGCCATTTTTAAAAAATAAGAAATATCAAAACTTGTCAATTCAATTAAGTATCCTATAATTAGCTTTAATAAATTCTTACGTAGATTGGAAGTAGCATTGCTCACCGCAGAGATTTCGCCATTGCTTCATATACATACACACTTCACTTTTTTTCCGTCGGAAGATTTCACTCTAAAAATTTACCATCTAATAAAGGATGACTATAATTACATGATTCTTTATCTTCCTCGTCTTTATTATTGTCTAATATCTCCATTTCACACTCTTACGAAGAAGCTGAAGTTGCCATGCAGCAGTTGAAATAACACTGAGTGCTCTCACTATACAACCGAACATAATCTGTTAACGGAATTTGAACTGATGCAAGCAATCTTTGGTCACCGGCTCACGCAGTCAACATAACATAACATAACATAATTTCACGGATGACAGAAGCCACAAGGGCCTATCAAAGGTCATCCGTATCTGTCAAAACCCACCCACAAAATGCATCCATAGGATTGTGTCAGATCATGCATCTACAATATACAATTTAAACAATCCATAGGATTGTGTCCGATCATGCATCTACAATATACAATTCGAACCATACACAGGAATGTGTCAAAAACAAAAGGCATCATCATCAAGACTCGTCAAAATCCGAATCAATCGTTATATACAATAATAAAAAATTGCATCCATAGGAATGAGTCCAGAATAGCCTCCAAAGTTAACCCTCTCTCCCCATAAAATCAGCTAATCTGCGTTTGAATACATTCAAGTTTGGACTCTCTAGCGTCTCAGATGGCAAACTATTCCAGTAATCTACCACTATTGTTGAAAAAATATTTTCTAATATCCAACCTGCACCTTTGTTTTTTAATTTTTAAGTGGTGACCCCTAGTCCTATTACTACCTTCTAACTCAACTAACTTGCTCAAATCCAACTTATCCATCCCAGAACAGATTTTAAAAAGCTCAAACATATCTTCCCTCACACATCTTCTCTCAAATGAAAACATATTTAGTACCCTCAGTCTATCTTCATATTCAAGGTGCTTCAAGGAAGGTATTATTTTTGTTGCTCTCCTTTGTACTGACTCTAGCATGTTGATGTCATGCAACAGTTGAAATAACGCTGAGTGCTCTCACTATAAAATCGAACACAACTGTGACCATCTGTTAACTAAATTTGAACTGATGCAAGCAATCTTCCTTCACCGGCTCACGCAATCAACCGTTTGTGTCATACAAGTTGCGACAAGCTAAAACATGCATTGCACGTTCTTAACAGCTATATAAACCTATTATCAGTAAAGTATTTGCAAAAAGTATTTAAATATATGATTTTAAATGTATTTACAAATGCAATTTTAGATACATAAATCTATTTAAATTCAAAATATTTAAATACTGCCCACTTTTGGATATATATATATATATATATATATATATATATATATATATATATATATATATATATATATATATATATATATATATATATATATATAATTTTTGAAAGGTTGTAGTTCAGTAGTGGTGGCGAATGGGAGGGAGCCTTACCAGCAGTTCCCAGCTATTCCAGCGGGGAAATAGCTGCGAGTATGAGCTAAAAGTGAAATTGTTTTCTTGACCTTTATTTTTTCCTTTGAATAAGTTAGCACGGCTTCCAAAGCTCAATATTGCGGAAGATATAATTGCATTGAGTTAAGAGGTAAGCTTTTATCTAATTTTGCACACTAGCAAATTTAAAATTAAATATTAGAGCTTCATATGCTTATTTGACCGGAACTAGGGGGTGCGTACAGAACATCAAGTGACACAGGAACTAGGCGGGGCTAAAGTTTGATTAATCAATAGGGAATATTAGTTAATATATTAAAATCGTACACCAATCTATTTAGCTGCGGAAATTTGCAGCTTAAAAAATTAAAATGCGCCATCACTTTTAGCCAGATCCCTCGATTTCCCATTTAAATCAATTTATTTTTAACAAAATGACCAAATTACGTATTGCGTCTAACTCTTTTATTGGATATATATATATATATATATATATATATATATATATATATATATATATATATATATATATATATATATATATATATATATTATACCCCGCTCATTATGTCCCCGGACGCGGTGGCCCATGGCCAGAGACACTTCCACTCCACCATTCGCACACATTATCCGCTGCTTAACCAAGGTGATCCACCTACTACATTTTCCCATCCACCATCAGAGTCCAGCTATCCTCCTGTTTTCCCTGAAAACTTCATTACCTGCTTTTGTGCGTCACCCTACGCAGCTCGTCCTCCCCTAACCATTCGCCTCCATTCATTCCTATCCTTAGCACGCCCTTCTGCTTCCTGGATGCTCAGGCCCCGCCCAGCAAGGAGTATCTCTCATACACTCCATCCATCCCCTTCTCGGACGCCCATTTAGACTCACTTGTAACCCATTCATTCCTTCCCTATTACACCACATTACCTTGCTTTTGCCTTCATTCACACTGAACTTCCTTCTGTCACACAGATTCCCAAATGCATCGACCAGTGCCTATATAGTTTCTCTTTTGATTCAGCCACCAGCACTGAATCATCCGCAAACAACAATTGTTCTAGCTTGCACATCTCTCTATTTTCACTCAATAATACTGTACCCCTAACTTCCACTCTCGCTTTCGACTCTCTCACCACGCCATCCATATACAGATTGAACAGCCAGGGTGGCATCACGCATCCTTGTCTGAATCCAGTTTTTATACTCAACCAGTCACCTTCCTTTCTTCCAACCCTCACACATGCTTTACAGTCATCATAAAAGCTTTTGATAGCTCTTATTAGTGTGCATTCAATCCCAAGCATTCTCAACACATTCCACACCCCCTTTAGGTCCACTCTGCCATACGCTTTCTTCAGATCCATAAATGCCCTGTACACACTTTTATTCTTTTCCGGGTACTTCTCACATATATTATATTAGGTAAAATCTGATACACACACCCTCTCCTCTTCTTAAACCCCCCTTGTGTGATCTCCAATCAGACTTTCCGTGCACTTCCTAACTCTTTCACTCAAGACTCGTCGATATACCTTTCCAGGAACACTTAACAGACTTATACTCCTATAACTACCACAGTCAGTTCTTTCACCCTTTCCTTTGCAAATAGGAACAATACATGCATTCCTCCAATCTTCAGACACACACCCCTGGTCCATACATACATTAAACAACCTCACCAATCACTCTACTACACACTCTTCCCCGCCTTCAGCATCTCACTAGTTATCCCATGCATACCAGCTGACTTTCCACTTTTTGTCCTTTTCACTACCTCTTCCACTTCATTTTTTTGCTAATTCTTTCACTCTCTCTAATTCTCTCTGATATCATCCCACCTCTTCCAAGACATTACAGCTGTACTTCTCTACTATCGGCCACATTTAGTAAATTCTCAAAATATTCTCCCCCTTTCTCCCTTACTTCTTCATCTGTACTGATTACTTCACCCCTTCCATCCTTCACTCTCATTTCTATCGCCTCTTTCTTCATTCTCACACAATTTACTTCTTTCCAAAATTGCTTTTTATTCTCTCTGAAGCATTCAGACACTCTTTCACCCCACCTATTATTCGCTTCTCTCTTCAGTCCAGCCACTCGATTTTTCACCTTCTGTCGCTTCTTCCTATACTTTTCCTTGTTTTCTGCGCTTTTGTTCTGTCTATACCTGTTGAACAGTTTACACTTCTCTTTCACTAGTTATTCCATTTCAGCATTCCAGCATTCGCTACCCTTCCTAAATTTCCCTTCTCCAAGCACCCTAATTCCACATGCTTTCCTGGCAGCTTCTTCTATGCTCTCAAGCATCTACTTCCACTCATCTTCCACACCCAAACCCTCAGACTCTCTTATCACTTCCCCCTCACTGGTAACCAACTCTTTGTATTCTTCCTTGAACTTCGCTTCTTTCAGCTTCTCCACCCTTACCACTTCCGTCTTTGGCAAGCTCCTTCCTTTGCCAACCTCTTTACTCTTGTTTCTGCTATCACCAGGTGATGGTCGGATAAGTCTCCCACCATCCCCCTTTTTACATCTACATCTAAAAGTCTTTTCACATTCTCTCTTCCTATCAGAACATAGTCTAACACGCTTTTTTGGTTCTCAATCACCCTTTTTCCCACCTGCCTAACCAGTCTTTCCCAGGTATACTTCTAGTGCTCTTTCTTTTTAAACTATCTGTTCCCAGCTACCATCTCTCTTTCAACACACATTTCCACGAGCCTTACACCATTATCATTCACTCCTGGCACTCCGTATCTCCCACAACAACCAAGAAGCCGGGAAACAGAAGAGTATAGGCGGTCCTACATTAGGAGACTCCCTGAAAGTTCTTCTTTTCAATGCGAGGTCAATCAGGAACAAGTTTCCTGAGCTCTGTGGCCTCGTAGCGACGGAAGAACCCGAAATGGTAGCCATAACAGAATCGTGGATAAAAAGTTTAAACCGAGACTTTAAAGGTGAATTCACGGTTTCTGGCTACCAACTCTTCCACAAAGATAGGCCAGACAGAGAGGGTGGCGGTGTAATGTTTTATGTCAAGGATACAATCGAATCTACGAACTCCAACATTATATCCGACCACGAGCTCCTAGGCGTTGACCTAGAGATAGGTCCTGTCAGATACAGGACCCTGCTGCTTTACAGACCTCCTTCCCAACCCGTTGAGAGAGACAGGGAACTGTACCAGCTGCTGGGTGAGCTTGTTCAAGGCAGAGTGTGCATCGTTATGGGCGACTTCAACAGCCAAGTTGACTGGGAAACCAGAGCAGCCTGTGGCGAGAGCGCGCTACTCCTGGAGTTCGCAAACAACGAGTTTCTCACTCAATGGGTCAAAGAACCGACGAGAGGAGACAATATCCTCGACTTGGTCTTCACCTCTGAGGATGATATCGTTGAGGATCTCTCTGTAGGCGAAGAGCTCGGTGGCAGTGATCACCAGCTAGTTAGATTTAGCGTCAAGATCCCGAAGGTAAGGTCTGTTGCCAGTGAATCAAGGAAAATTGACTTGAGAAGAGCAGACTTTGCAAGCCTTCGTGCTGGGCTAACTGATGTAAGGCTAACGGTATGCGAAGATGTTGACGATTCGTGGAACAATTTCGAAAATAAGTCTTTAATCAAGTTGCATCCCTCTAAAATGCCTCCGTTGGTCTTCTGTTCAACCAAAGTGGTGTAATCGAGAAATCGGCCAACTGCTTAGGGAGAAGAGAAATGCGTACCGTCAATCGAAGATCTTGGGTGCCTTTGACGAGTACGGAGGCTAGCCAGAAAAGTGAAGTCCAGCATAAGGGCAGCTAAGCGTACTGAGGAACTCCGAGTGGCGATACTCTTCAAGGAGAATCCAAAGGAGTTCTTCGGCTATGTAAATAGCCGTAAACCAATCCATCGTAGGATTGGGCCCTTAGTGGACGAGGAGGGTGCATTAACTCACTCAGATGCAGAAAATGCCAACCTGATCAATGACTACTTCTCTTCAGTGTTTACTGAAGAGTGTGGTCCCATCCCCCAGCCCACGGATTCCTACTCGGGGGAAAAGCTGGAGGCAATGGACTTCACCCAGGGAGAAATAAAGAAAAAGATCGCTGACCTAAAGACGAATAAGTCCCTTGGGCTGGACGGGTTTCTATCCAAGGTGTTGAAGGAAGTGTGCGATGAAGTATCACGACATATGCGCGCTATTTTTAACATGTTGATCCGGACCGGATGCGTTCCTAGAGACTGACGTGAGGCGGAGGTGACTCCGATCTTCAAGAAAGGAGACCCCAGCCATCCGTCAAAATACCGACCCATCAGTTTGACTTCGATAGTCGGTAAACTCATGGAAATCATGATATTGGACAAGATAACGTCTTTTTTAGAGTCAAACCTGCTACTAAAGAGTTCGCAGCACGGCTTCCGAAGGCAACGGTCAGGCCTGACAAACCTTGTGGAATTCTTCCACTTCATGTTCAGTGAACATGATTGGGATAAAGCGGTGGATGTTGTGTACCTGGACTTTCAAAAGGCCTTTGACAAGGTACCACACCGCCGCCTTCTCAGGAAAGTGCGTGTGCAGGGCATAGACGGCAAAGTAGCGGGTTGGATAGAGAGCTGGCTAAGTGATAGACGGCAACGAGTAGTGGTGAATGGACAGGCCTCTGAATGGGCCTGTCCTTCAAAGTTCCGTCCTGGGACCACTACTGTTTATTATCTATGACAACCACATGGACGGTGACATGGTTTCCAAAATCTCTAAATTTGCCGACGACGCCAAGCTTGGTATCAATGTGGTAAAGGACGGAAACACTGCCCGCCTCCAAAAGGACCTTTAAAGGATTCGGGAGTAGTCGGACACGTGGCAAATGCCTTTCAACGTAGGGAAATGCAAAGTAACGCATATCGGTTACCAAAACCCCAAATCTCAGTACATCCTTAAGGGCACTGCTCTTGAATCGAGTGACACTTAGAAGGACTTGGGTATAACTATCACTAGCGACCTTAAGTTCTCGAAACAGTGCATCGAGGCAGAGAAGAAAGCCCAAAGGATGTTAGGCTACATAAAGCACCAGTTTGGATACCGTAACAAGGAGATAGTACTTTGTCTGTACAACTCCCTCGTTCGGCCGCACCTGGAGTATGCCGTACAATTTTGGAGTCCTTCGTTTCGAAAGGACATTGCAAGGTTGGAATGCATACAAGCCAGGGCAACCAAGCTGATTCCCTCTATCCGACATAAAAGTTATGAGGATAGACTAAGGGAATTAGATCTGTTCTCGCTGGAAACCCGTAGACTGCGTAGTCAGCTCATCGAAGTTTTCAAAATACTTCGAGGGTTCCACAATGTTGACTACCGGGATATTTTCACACTGAGTGAGAACAGAACGCGCAATCACGGCTTCAAACTTGAACTGAAGCGTTACAACCGCAATCTGTGTGGAAATTTTTTTCACTTACAGTATCTGCGGTAAGTAGAACGCACTTCCAGTGGAAGTTGCCAACAGTGAATCTGTTGACCAGTTCAAGTCAAGACTAGACAAAGTCTTGAAAAGTGGCCGTTTAGGGACGCAAAACAATTGAGCAGCCATGTGCCCGCTAGATTGCTAGTCCAAAGGTACCCTCTTTGAATGGACCATAAGGTCTTTTAGGGTACTTCCTTTCGTTGTTGTTACTTTGCTTTCAGGCTACCCATTACAACTACTCTCTCATTTACATTGAAACTTGCAGAAATCCATTCAGCTCTTCCCAAAACGCTTCTTTCAGTTTCACCTACATGTGGACCATACACGCTCACTATCACCCACTTTTCGCATCCGAATTTCACTCGCACCCACAGCACTCTTGAATTTATCTCCTTGTACCCTCTTACACACTTCCTCACTCATTAGTACCGCCACCCCATGTTTCGTTCTCACTCTCATTTATTCCTGATTTTACGCTTTCACCCCACCAAACCATTCTACACCTTTTCCTTTCAACTTTGTTTCACTCATGGCCAGAACATATATATATATATATATATATATATATATATATATATATATATATATATATATATATATATATATAAAATTATCAGTATTAACCATTGACAAATATATTTACAAAAGTCAGCAAGAAGTGAAAACAGTTAACTTAGAATTTTGATAAGCAACAACTCATCCGCTTCAGTCTGAAATGATACTGAATCTACGCCCATTGTAAAGCAATAAAGCTTGCAAGGGGCAAATATTCATCCCCCGGATACGAATTACCCAAATACTTGGGATTTGTTAGTAATATTAAAGGTTAAAAAATCTTAATTTTAAGAGGTCTTATTGTTCTCAAAGGAATTTTCTTTCAAAATCTAGAACTATCCCTAATAAACATTTTATAACCAGCTAAGTTAAATTCTCCAATGAGGTTCATTCTGGACCTTGCTATTCATATCTCAGTAACTGCGACGATATCAAAATTTTCCGACGCAACTAAAACCTTAAATGCATCGATCGACTTCCTAAAACTGTGCTCGTTTGTGTCAAAAATAAGACAAAATTTCGGGTTAGATTTCCAGAACTTTATGATTATCACGTTATTGCGAACAGCTCTCTCTCATATGCGCTCCCCAGACAGTGTCCCATGTAGTTCTGTTTGAAATTCTATCAGAACATTACTTCGAACTCTTCCCATTCTCGCCGAACCTACCACAATCATATGCCGCTTCTCTCTCCAGAATAGCTCGTTGTGTTCCTACAACTCTTCTCATAGATTGATGAAGCGCACTTACCGGCAAAGGACGCTAAGAGAGTTAGTTGTCACTGTATGATGCTCTTCCATAGAAAATACTCACCGCACCTTTCTTCGGAAGAATATCTGTAAAATCTACCTTTCTACACGTTTCCTTCGTCTTTCTCTCCAGTTGCTGGCCCAAGCCAGGAATTCCTCAGGTTTTGTATTTAACATTATTAGTAGCGACATGCGTAATAGAAACGGTGTCTGGGTAGCTCCGTTCATGAAATCGTTCAATGAATCGACCAAATATCCAACTCTGCCTCCTCGATGACAGTATATCATCCCTTGCGTTCCTTTCCTTATGCACTATTTATCCAATTGGCCCCTAGTAATAGAATCCCCTACAAAACGAACTTTGAAATCTTCATCCTACTCAGAATCCCCCAGATTGAAAACTTGTTTGTCATTATTACTGCCTCTGCAACTTGGTCACTTCGGACTCCTTATGAAAGAATACGAACTTTAAAAACTCTCCTCCGCATCTTGATCAACTCGTATTCCACCTGTAAGGGCGACTTGATATGAATGCAATACATGTCAATGCTGTGAACGTCCTACAAATAAGTCATAGATTAGATATAAGGTAGGGAGACTGTGTGGTCTTTCGCAAGAATCAGGCCAAGTTTCACAAATCTCTTTGGCCACTTGAGAATAAACTTGAGATAATTTCCCATCAATGGTTATTTTATACACTTTTCAATTTTTCTTTATTTAAAATAATAATAAATTGGTAAGTGTTTTACCACTCATGCTCTGGTGCTTTGAGATTCAAACGTTTCAAAAAAACCACAAAGGTGATCAATTCAATTCTCTACAACAATCTTTCCTCGACGTTAAAACACTTCGATCTAATTACCATTTTACCGGGTATGCACGATAGAGTTATCAAATCCAAACTAATTAGTTCTTAGTACTTATTTAATCCTGCCTTCACGTTAAAAAAGATTCGTTAACAGAATTTAGCTCAATCTTGTTAACAAACCTATTAATAGACGAGCAAAAATAAATCTACCCTCAATTTGTGGATGATACGGAGAACTTGTATCGCCAGCTTTCATTTAACCCCTCGCTCTTTGAGACGACTGCGATAAATTCCTGAAAATCCTGCTCCGGGTGGCCAATCATATTGACAAACCGATAGACATACATTGGTCATTTCAGGCCATCGCTATTGCGTAGGGTGGGGTTGAAAAGAACCCTAAAATTATGTCTAAGATAAAAATTGGCTGAATTATACAGGGTGTCCGCAAACTGACGCACCATAGGAGCATGGGTAGTAGAGGGTCAATAATTGACCTTCATATTATGAGTGAGGGTAGGCAAAGCAGAGGTGGTGCACAAAGGTGAAGTAAGGTTAAAGTGAGCATGTGTGGGTGTTACGTAGACCGAGGTAGGGGAACGGGAGGGAACCTAACTTCCCATCAAGTGCACCCTGCAAGGGAATCTTCTCCCTTTTAATGAAGTGTAGTAGATACACAGATGCCTTCGTTGGTAATCGCTTTAATTCTATAGCGAATAAAATTGTGCGCATTTTGCTCTTCTCGTGTTTATTCATTAATAATAAAAATATATAATAGTAATTAATAATAATAAAATAAGGCGACTGCAAAACTCATAGAATTATTTTGCACGGCATCATCTTTCAAGCGAGAGAGGAGAAGATTCACGTTGTTATTTATTTAAAACAATGAAAACCAACGAGGGCACACATGCCATCTCGGGAGAAGGAGTCCAGAAGGAAATTGGTGACTTTAGAGGAAGTGGCTATGTGTGGAACATGACCCAAGGAGTGGAGAGAGGAGACTACTCGGAGCGCCCAAGCACCGTCTCGTATTTATAGGGAAAGGAATTTGAGTTCGTATTTTGAAAATCCGGAGTTCGAAGGGTACGAACTACATAGACGTTGGGCGCAAATGTGCCCTAACAGCTCAAGGCTGAAGAGGTTGGCAATCGGAGCCTAGGTTATCCTTATCCTTCCCTTTCCCCCTCCATATTCCTCTCCCTTTTTCTATCTCCCCCTCCTTAGTCATTTCTCCTTTTGGCTCTCTATCCCCTCTATTCAATTCGTCTTTTCTCGTTCCCATTCGTATTCATCTCACATTTTCTCTCTTACTATTCTTATTCATTCCTCTTTCTCTGCTCTCTATTTATCTCCATTGTTCTTTTTCCCACCTCTATTCATCTCTCCTTTTCTTCCTCCCATCTCTATTCATCAGCCTATTTCTTCTTTTCCTCCCCATTTATTGCCCTTTTCTTCCTCCCATCTCTATTCAACTACTTTTTCTTCATCTCCTCTTTATTAATATCCCTTTTTCTTCAGCCCCCCTCTATATTAATCTCCTTTCCCCCTCCCCTCCCTCTTCACCTCCCATTTTCCTTCTCTTTATATCACCTCACTTTTCTTCCTCCCCTCTCTCTTCATCTCCCTTTTCTTTTCTTACTCCCCTCTCTCTTCATCTCCCTTTTCTTTTCTTACTCCCTTTTCTTTTCTTCCTCCCCTCCCTCTTCACCTCCCATTTTCCTTCTCTCTATATCACCTCACTTTTCTTCCTCCCCTCTCTCTTCATCTCCCTTTTCTTTTTTTCCTCCCTTCTCTCTTCATCTCCCTTTCCTTCTCTCTATCTGACCCATCCATCATTTTCGCTCCGATGAGTCACAATGCCCTCGTTGGTGAAATCTGTTTACCCACGTTTCTTCGTTTTCTCTCTTCCCCCTACCTTCTCACCCCTTTTCATTCTCCTTCTTCTACTCTCACATTTCCCCTCCCTTGATTTCCATGCTCTTCTCACTTTGTAGTCTTTCCCCTTCGTTTCATTTCAACTCACTTATTTCCTCCATTTACAAGTTTCCCCTCCCTTTATTACTGGTGGACATAACTATTATCATCATTATTGTTTCTATTATTATTACTAATGATATTATTTTATTAGCATTATATTACTATTATAAGTGTTATTATCAGTATCATTCTTATTATTATTTTTATTAGTAGTAGTATTTCTATTATTATTATTACTATCGTTATCAGCATTATTATTACTATTAGTATTGTTATTTCTATTATTATTACTACTATTAATATTAGTATTATCAGTCTTCTTTTCATTATTATTATTATTAATATTATTATTATCAGTCTTCTTTTGATTATTATTATTATTATTGGAGGCCAAACGGCGGCTCCCTTCGCTCGATTCTCCATCTTTGACATGAAGGATCGCTTCCTTTTTGCTGATTCCAGGCCCGCCTTCCATGGGTGGTGGAGGCCAGAGTAAGATGTCGAGGTGTTGTTGCAAGCGTTCGGTGGTGGGTTGGGTTGTGAAGAAGTCCGAATGGGTGGTCTGAGCTGGAGTCCTGTTGTCAGTTGCCATTACGAGCACGAGCGGAAGGAATCCATTAAGAGGTAATGGGAGTCATTAGTCGGTTAGGTGGAAAGAAGGGTGGTAGGAAAGGGGAGTGTAAGGGATGAGTGAGGTCGGTTGGGAGAGTTATAGGTGTGTGAACGGGGGCGACCAGAGAAAGGCGAGTAGTATGTGCGAGAAGCCGGTGTTTATACAGAAGCGCGTATTAACCAAGTTAGGCAGATATCGGCGATGGAAAAGCTAATGAAATGATGTGTTGAGAGGGTATGGAATGTGGAAAAGAATCCCGTTGAAGGTACTGGGTGAAAGATTTAAAGGGGCACAAAATACTCCCTGGCTCTCATACACATTCATCTCTGTCACTGTGGTGTATGTTTGGGCAAAACTGCCCCTGTAACGCGATTACTTTCCCCCCCTCCAAGAAACATGCAATCAATAAATCAATCATCACATGCACACATACATGCATAAACATACATAAAAATCCATGTATACAGAGGTATGTTTTGTTTCGATTTGTTGCATTTTTTTTTCTTTGCTCGCACCCTCAAATATCCATATTTTTGAGAAAGAACAAACGAGGAAGTTTTGACTCAGCATAGGTGAAAGAAAAGAAATAAGCTAATGAAGGAAAGAGGTGAATAAATTTGAAAGAAGGGTGAAGAAGAGTTAAAATGATACTCTTATTTTCAAAAATTGTCCAACCTAAACAGATGTGCATGTACGGGACGCTATACACCAGGAAAAAGTTTGTATAACGAGCACAAAAACTCGTATGTACGAACGCGAGCCTATTTAAGAGCACATATACACCAACTATACGTTCAACACATTGCACCTACATACAAACCAACTTCTACTCGCCTCGCATGTTATTTCATTTTTCTTGTCCTGACAGACCCATCTCGTGAGCTCCCCTGTTGTTCTTTTAGTGAGAGACTCCTAAAGTGAGATCTTTCTGTTGTTCCTCTAGTGACAGACAAGTCCAATGAGTTCTCTTGATGTTTTTGTTGAGACAGGCTTGTCCATTGAGCGTCTCTTTTTGTTCCGATCTGGACAGACCCACTGATTGGATAATTATGATTGCTCCTCTAGTGAAAGACTCCTGCAGTGACTTCTCCTTGTTGTTTTTGTCGTGAAAGACCCGTCTATTGAACACCTCCAGTCGTTCCTGCCGCCACAGAGCCAGGGAAAAGATCAAACAAACTTGCGCCAATTCTCGGTTTTGCGCCAGAACTTCCTTTTCAACGAATTTGGCGCCAAATGAGCTTTTTAGAGACTGGTTTCTGGATTCGAAATCGCGCATTTTCGATCTCTTTTGAACTCCCAATGGCAATGGACCACAGGAATTGGGTTTGAGGGTTTGGGCACTTACTAGCTGAGGTGAGGAGGCTCCACTCCTAAGATTATAGGATTTACGTAAAGTGATATTGTAGTTTTGGTGTTTAAGGCTAATTTCATTGTGGGACTATCTGAATGTTTTATGACTTGTATATTTAGTGTCTCCCTGGTGCTTTTTAAGTCGCTTCCTAGTATTACATCGGTTTCATTGTGATTTAAGAAGCGCTTTCTTTATTCGACATCTCCTTTATGTTGCTGAGACCACTCTGCTGTTTTGTGGGCTCTCATTCTTCTCGTCTAGGATATTGTATAAATGCCTAACTTTCATTTGTTTCTCCGTGTTATTATTCTCCATGGCTTTTTAGTTACGTTCTTCTAGCTGTGCCTTGGCCTACCCTCATTGTTCTCGCTTCTTGACCCACTTCCTAGACATGATGATCTCCTACCCCACTCTGCTGAATATGCCAATATGCGATTTCTTACACGGATCATCTACCAAGATTGAACAATGTTACTTACGTAAAATACCGTCACTCAAGTTAATAAGACTTTCATAGAGCTACATAGGGGTTCTTTCTCGCAGCTTCTTACAAAATCTCTTCCGAGAGGAACACAGGTGAGCCTGTACGAGCCGACACTAGGCTATTCACGCACTTGGTATTGACACGACAACTGCTTCCCTCGAATAAACTCCTAGCTACTCAATCCTGCACTGCCCTTCAGAAATATTCCCGTGAAACCCACACCCACTGTATTCTAGCTAAAAACAAAAACGACCCATGTACATTCATCAATCTTTTGGCTTATTTTTCTTCCTGTAAGACGCTCTTGTCTCTTTTACCCGACACCCCTTCACCCCTGCTGATTTCTACAGTTAATCGACAAGATAGTTGATATTTGATATGGGATTGCCTCCGCCATTACTTCATTTCTTCGATCTTGTGTCACTAGAGAAATAAAGAAACAAGGAAAGAGAAAAACAAAAGAAAGAAAAAATAAACAAAAGAGAAAAAAATAAAAACCAAAGGAGAAAAAGAGAAATAAAGTAAAAAAGAATAACAGTGTGAAAAAGTGTGGAAGACAACTTTCTAACACATATCTTTCCTACGTATGGCCCCCTTTCAATGGTCTGTTGTCCATAGCTTTAATGACCCCACCCCACCCTTCCCTCTCGCATTAAAAACTTAGATCAAGGTCTGACGCGCTCAGTCGCAACCAGACCCACCTCTTGCATTTGCCTTTATTCCTATCTACACGTACACAAAGGTATTATTACAGCATTCAACCAGCATTTATACCACAGCCACCACCATGTTTTAGTATCTCGGCCACTCTATCATCTACTCCAGTTAGTTTCGCATTTTCATAGACAGTCCTCAAACAGTAACAACTTTATTGGTTCCATAAACTGATACAGCTCCAGGTTTACACCCTGGCAGTCATTCCTATTTCATTCGTTTCATCTTCCATCCCCATTTTGCAACTCATCAAAGTACTGATGCCATCTACTTTTGAACTCATTCCTTACAAGTCATCTCCCATTCCTATCTTTGATTTTCACATGACTATTATTCCCTTGGTTTCTAAACTTTCTAATTCCCTTCCACCATTACTCGTTGTTCAACCCTGGATTATCATTCAACTTCCAAACAAATGTTTCATTTGCTACTCTCTCCCTCACAATAACCATTTCACTTTTATTATTCTGGCTTTGTGTGCATTCATCCGCATTTTCTCTCTTCCTACCTTTTTTAACACAATATCCCTTTTTGGCAGTTAGATAATCCTCTAAATAGCTCATACCCTCGCTAGGGGTAGTATAATACTATTTTCTTTCAGAACACTGCAAATTTGTAACTACAATTAAATACAAATAAATTTTGAAGGAAACAAAACCTAAATCATTAATGGGTGGGGCGGAGGTTGGGGAAGTTAGGAAGTAGATCCACCTTGAAGTTTCGAGTGACAAGGTTTGAGTTCGAGAGTTTCGTGTTACGAGTTTTGGAGAGTCAGCTGGAGTCAGATTTCCCCGCCAGGGTGGGCCAATGTGGGCGCACTTCGGGGTACACCCCGCCCCGCATCTTTTACAATAGATGTAAGAGAGAAAGACAGAGACAAAGAGAGAAGGATAGAGAGAAAAAGAGAGCAGGGTAGAGAGAGATTTATACAGTTAGAGACAGCGAGTTAGAGCGAGAGTTAGATGGAGAGAGAGTTAGAGAATGAGTTAAAGAGAGAGTTACAGTGAGAGTGAGTAAGAGACAGTTAGGGAGCGAGTAAAAATGAGTTTGATAAACAAGGAGTAACAACAAGGAGTAACAACAAGGAAAGTAAGTACCCTAGGAGACCTTACGGTCCATTCAAAGAGGGTACCTTTGGACTAGCAATCGAGCAGGCACATGGCTGCTCAATTGTTTTGCGTCCCTAAACGGCCACTTTTCAAGACCTTGTCTAGTCTTGACTTGAACTGGTCAACAGATTCACTGTTGACAACTTCCACTGGAAGTGCATTCCACTTACCGCAGATACTGTAGGTGAAAAAGTTTCCACACAGATTGCGGTTGTAACGCTTCAGTTCAAGTTTGAAGCCGTGATTGCGCCTATTTGTTCTCACTGAGTGTGAAAATATCCCGGTAGTCAACATTGTCGAACCCTCGAAGTATTTTGAAAACTTCGATGAGCTGACCACGCAGTCTACGGGTTTCCAGCGAGAACAGATCTAATTCCCTTAGTCTATCAGAGAGAGAAATTCGAGAAAGTGACAGAGCTAGAGATAGATAGTTAGATAAAGAGAGTTAGACAAATAGTGTTAGAGACATTTATACAGTTAGAGACAGAATTAAAGCGAGAGTTAGATAGAGAGAGCTAGAGAGATTTAGAGAGAATTAGAGAATGAGTTAAAGCGAGAGTTAACAAGGGTGAGAGAGTTAGGGAGAGAATAAGAAGGAGTTTGATAAAGACTAAGAGAGAGAAATTCAGGAAAGTGACAAAGTTAGAGATAGATAGTTAGAGAGAGAGTTAGAATAAGATAAAAAAATAGAGTAAGATAGAGGTAGAGAATTAGAGAGATCTAGGTAGAGATAGAGAGAGAGTGAAAGGGAGTTAGAATGATAAAGATAGTTAGAGAGAGTTAGAGTTAGATAGAGATAGATAAATAGAAAGAGATCGAGAGAGAAAGAGAGAGAGGGAGAGAGACTGGTTAATGAAATAATTACAGGAACATAAAGAAAAACCGATGTTGGATACTTTGGTCATTAACGTTTGTTACCACTTTTTATAGAGGCCTATTATATCTACATCTATTCCTTGTTCATCGAGTATAAAGAAGTTTAACTCGAAGTATTTTATTCTCATCTTTTCTTTCTCTATTATATTTTTCTTATTTGCTCTTTTTTGTTCTTAGATTCACCCTAAAAGAAGAAAATTCACTACTCATTATAAAAACCAAGACAACTCATTTCTCTTTAGAAAACGAAGACAATTCAGTAATCATTAGAAAAATAAGAAAATTCGCGACTCATTTTAAAAAGAAAACTATTAATTACTCATTTAAAAAATAAGTTAATCATTACTCGGTTTAAAGGAAGAAATTCACAACTCATTTTAATAAGCGACAATTCACTACTCTTTTTTAAAAAAAAGCCAATTCACTACACATTATCAAAAAAGAAGACAACTCGCTTCTCTTTATAAAAACGAAGACAATTCACTAATCATTATTAGAAAGGCAATTCCCTACAATTATAACAGAGAAGACAATTAACTAATCATAATTGAAATGAAGGCAATTCATTAGTTATTTTTAAAAAGAAAACAATTCACTATTCATTTTAAAAAGAAGCCAATTCACTAATTATTAAAATAAAGACATTTCACTATTCATTTAAAAAAGAAGACAATTCACTATTGATTTAAAAACAAAACAATTAACTACTCATTATAAAAAAGACGCTGCCTTCATAACTTGATAAGTAGATGAATGAAATCTTTTGAAGAAACTGGATCGGTTAAGGACAAACCATAATCTGGGATGCCCGGAACAGGTGAAGAGGCAGTGGCTGAAGTCGAATCATATTTAAGAGGAGTCCAAAGAATCACTTTGTCACGCATCCAATAAGTTAAATATTTCGGTAATAACAGACCATAAAATTATGCTAATCAAACTTCATGAAATGCCTACAAAATTCAGTTGATTCACACCTTACAGTAAACGCTATCTCTTACAAAATGCTTCTGAAAATTTCTCTTTTTGAGAGAAATGGATGGTTGCCCAGTCGTTTGGTGGCGCTCCTGAGGAGGGTTGAGGAACTCCAGGACCCTTTTCTACATTGACTTGAACAATATTGTTCAATTATATATATATATATATATAATAAATCAAATTAGTTAAAAATCTGCGTCTGAGTCGAAAGTTGTATTATGACATATTGAGTTATTTTACATATCTTCAGATTCTCGATGATCCTATCTCTAACAATTGACTACAATAATGGTCCAACGTCCGAAGTATAAGGGAGATAGGCCGGAATTTTCTAGGATTCAGTCTTTATGTATTATTAGACACTACTAATTTTGCCTCATTTTACTCCTTAGAAGCTAATTACTCACTAATAAACTTTTAGAAAATTATACAAACGGGTCTTAACAATTCTAAATAATCCCAATAGCTTCATCCAATATGTGCATACATTTTCCTGGGATATATATTGTATATATGTATTCTGTTTCTATTTGATTTGGCGGACGATGGCATACGAAGCAAACGCATCGATAACAAGAAACTGAAAACCTCATTTTATCTTGATTTATTGTGGCAAGAAGATTATTCTTGTTATTATCATGGTTTAATGAGGATTAATAGTTCTAAGTTAACTTTGAAATTAGAATTTATGATCCAAATCAATCTTTAATGGTCCTCATGACACCACTACAGATATACATACACACACAAACACACACACACACACATATATATATATATATATATATACATATATATATATATATATATATATATATATATATATATATATATATATATATATATATATATATATATATATATGAGGAATTAAACCACATTCTCCGAAGACAATTTAATTCAGAACAGTTTCGGTGTATCTCACACCCTTTTTCAACTGACACTGGATAGAAAATATAAGAAAAGTGCTTACAAACATAACACAAGGTCAGGTCGAAAGATCCCTTCTTTTTTCCCCCAATCCCCTACTTGTGGCTAATTAGGGGAGGGGTTAGGCCTAAACATATTGAAGGGCTGACATTTTACTATTTTGTTTATTTGCTTTCGTAGTACAGTATTAAAAGAAAATTGACCCTCAGATAGATTTAAATTAGGAACTGACGATATCAAGCTCGATTCTACGATTCTTCTCTTAACATAGTTGGCCGATTTAAATACCATTTACTTCCATTGAAATCGATCGAATGATTCAAGTCTCTAACATGGCAAAATATTCCACTGCTTTCGCTGCCCACTCTAATATCTCTTTTGTATTCATACAATCTCTTGTCTAGATTTCTCCCCGTTTCCCCTATATAAACTTTATGGCAATCGTTGCATGGTATTGCATAAACTCCTATGTTATGATGTTCTTTGGGTTTCCTGGCAATCATCAATTGGTTTAAGGAATTATTATATTTAAAGGCTAGATTAATACCCGCTTTTCCAAATATGTCCTTTAAACTATTTAATTTATTATTAAATGGCAATGTTATACATTTGTTGAAGTCATTAGTGCGGGAAGGCTTATTACCATAGAATGTTTTCCTAGCTGAAAAATGGGCAGACGATATGAACCAATCGGGGTAATACAAATTAGAAAAAATGGTCCTGATAATGACAATTTCTTCATCTAAATAGGAAGGATGACATATTTTGTATGCTCTAAGGAAAAGGTTAGAAATTACCGATTTTTTAACAGTATTATCGTGAAACGAAAAATAATGTATATAGGCATTCGAGTGGGTTGGTTTCCTATACACGTCAAGTGTTAATTCATGGTGATCTTTATTAATGAGGACATCTAAAAAGGGTAATCTATTATCATATTCCCATTTATATTTAAATTTGATGGAGACATGCAAATTATTCAAATTATTAAAAAAGGTATCAAAATCATGGCCATTAGGCCATACAGAAAATACATCGTCAATGTACCTTAACCATATAAAGTTAGGGGGAGAAATTGTGGGAAGGAGTTCAGTCTCAAAATATTCCATGAAGAGACATGCCAATATCGGAGATAAACTATTTCCCATGCTAAGGCCAAATATTTGTCTATAAAACTCATTATTTACTCGAAACACATTGTCAGAGAGACATAATTACATTGTCAGAGAGACATAATTCAACTAAATCGATAAATTTACTCGTAGAAATGGGAAGATTCAAATTTTGTCTAGGCATGATTTTGATACCTTTTTTAATAATTTGAATAATTTGCATGTCTCCATTAAATTTAAATATGAATGGGAATATGATAATAGATTACCCTTTTTAGATGTTCTCATTAATAAAGATCACCATGAATTAAAACTTGACGTTTATAGGAAACCAACCCACTCGAATGCCTATATACATTATTTTTCGTTTCACGATAATACTGTTAAAAAATCGGTAATTTCTAACCTTTTCCTTGGAGCATACAAAATATGTCACCCTTTCTATTTAGATGAAGAAATTGTCATTATCTGGACCATTTTTTCTAATTTTGTATTACCCCGATTGGTTCATATTGTCTTCCCATTTTGCAGCTAGGAAACATTCTATGGAAATAAGCCTTCCCGCACTAATGACTTTAACAAATGTATAACATTGCCATTTAATAATAAATTAAATAGTTTAAAGGACATATTTGGAAAAGCGGGTATTAATCTAGCCTTTAAATATAATAATTCCTTAAACCAATTAATGATTGCCAGGAAACCCAAAGAACATCATAACATAGGAGTTTATGCAATACCATGCAACGATTGCCATAAAGTTTATATAGGGGAAACGGGGAGAAATCTAGACAAGAGATTGTACGAACACAAAAGAGATATTAGAGTGGGCAGCGAAAGCAGTGGAATATTTTGCCATGTTAGAGACAAGAATCATACGATCGATTTCAATGGAAGTAAAATGTTATTTAAATCGGCTAACTATGTTAAGAGAAGAATCGTAGAATCGAGCTTGATATCGTCAGTTCCGAATTTAAATCTATCTGAGGGTCAATTTTCTTTTAATACTGTAATACGAAAGCAAATAAACACAACAGTAAAATGTCAGCCCTTCAATATGTTTAGGCCTACCCCCCCCCCCCACCTGATTAACCACAAGTAGGGGATTGGGGGAAAAAAGAGGGGATCTTTCACGACTTGACCCTGTTATGTTTGTAAGCACTTTTCTTATATTTTCTATCCAGTGTCAGTTGAAAAAGGGTGTGAGATACACCGAAACTGTTCTGAATTAAATTGTCTTCGGAGAATGTGGTTTAATTCCTCATCTTTTCTTGTGATATTGCATTAATTTTCATTATATATATATATATATATATATATATATATATATATATATATATATATATATATATATATGAATGCAATAAACCACATTGAAAGAGAAAACGGAATAAATTTCTTTCCTACAGTAATATTTATTACCTATTTTCGAAAAAATCCGGAACATAGTGTACTAACGGCATACTTTTAACTGTGATCAAAGCGGTGTTCGCTGCCTCAGTGTCCATGGTTCGAATCGCTTCCCTGCACGGATTTTTTCGAAAAAAGGTAATAAATATTACTGTAGGAAAAAAATTTATTCCGTTTTCTCTTTCAATGTGGTTCATTGCATTCATCTTCATCATTCTCTCGTGCTACTTTGAGAGATATTGTATATTATATAAATCCAACTTCACCGCAGGAAAGAGAAAACTGAATAATTTTTCTTCGGAAATAGTTATTTCTTACTTCGAAATAATCCGAGCTGGGGTGGGATTGGAACCGTGCACATTGAGGCAACGAGCAGCCGCTTTGGTCTCAATTAAACCGCCCTTTAGACCACTCGGCTACGCGGAAGACAAAAATCTTCCGAATAGAGAAGCTTTTTAAAGCACGCTTCGCATGGTCGAACGAGAAGGAGAAAGAGAACTAATTGGGGATTCAAAGAACAAAATAAGAAATAACTATTTCCGAAGAAAAATTATTCCGTTTTCTCTTTCCTGCGGTGAAGTTGGATTTATTTCATCATTATCTCACGCTCATGAGAGATATATGTATTTGTGTATTTGCCGCGTGCTTAACTCAATTTGTCCTTTGAATCCCCAATTAGTTCTCTTTCTCCTTTTCGTTCGACCATTCGAAGTGTGCCTCAAAAACTTATCTAAGGGGAAGATTTTGGTCTTCCGCGTAGCTGAGTGATCTAAAGGGCGGTTTAATCGAGATCAAAGCGGTTGCTCGCTTCCTCAATGTGCACGCTTCGAATCCCACCCCAGCTCGGATTTTTTCGAAGTAAGAAATAAATATTTCCGAAGAAAAATTATAGCGTTTTCTCTTTCCTGCGGTGAAGTTGGATTTATTTCATCATTCTCTCGCGCTCAAATAGAAGAATTATGAAATTGTAATCTTAATTTAGTTTGGACAGTTTGAGTCCCCCTCCTCTTTTTTGTAAACCCCTTTTTTCAATGGCCATCTTCTATTTCGGCAGGCCTAATTCTTTAATAGTGTTGGTTTCCAGGTACCTGTTAATGCCCTTATAATCTTAATGTCCCCATCTGTCATATACGTGTGTGTGTCTTCTTTGTTAAAAATTTTTTTTATGTATCCCTCTGCTTCAGTCTGCTTTGTAAAGGACGATTAGTCGAAAGGCCTCGCAGATCTCCCGTGTTTCATTTTCCTTCGTGGCTGTTGACTTTATATATATATATATATATATATATATATATATATATATATATATATATATATATATATATATATATATATATATATATATATATATATATATATATATATATAAGTGCCGACTTTCTGCGAAGCAAAAACAGAATCAAATGAAGACATATACACCCCCCATCACGCAATCCTTAATCCACAAGTAAATGCACACACGCAAAAAGGGGTGCTTGTATACACGTACACAGGCTAGATGGCATCAAGCCATTGGCATCTGTCGGGAATAAAAAAAAGGCTCATTCTGTCGAGATGATTTAAAAGGTGATCCAGAGGTCACTTTTCACAGCAATCTTGCCCTAAAATACACACCCGCTCCTGCACATGCACGCCTATGTATGTATTCGCACAATTTACACGCAATAAGCACGTGTGTACAACCAAACGAGAAGGCTAGACGCAGATTGAACAACAATGAACAAAGAAAAGGAACCTGAATAAAGGAGATGGAAATGGAACATGCAACCAGAGAAACAGGAAACCAGGTGAACCTGGAAGCAAGAAAACAGGGAAGGAAATCAGGGAGCCGAAAAAACATTCGCACAAAATCAGGGTACTATAAAACAAGGACACAAGAGAGGATGGTCGTCTGACGTCTCTGCGCAAAAGCGGAACAGTTTTTATGTGTTTTCACACCAACCAGCGAACCAAATAAAGAAGACCCCTAAGGCGATGCTTGCTCAGATAGGTAACAGTGTGATTCAAGGAGCAGGGTGTAGGGGGGCGTCCCCCATAGTCAGGAACACAAGGTGCAATTTTTGAACAAGTTGAAGCGGTCGAATAGGGTAAGGATGTGATCCAGTGAGAACTGTATGACAGTATTCGAAGCGGGAGGTAACGAAAACATGAATGGCAATCTCGAAGCCATTGTTATTGAAATGAGTGCGGACGCCGTTGCGATTACGAAAGGGGGCGAGCGCGGCTGAGATTACAGAAAGAGAGGATGCAGTTGAGCTTATGGAAAGAGATGATGTGGCCTATATTACAGAATGAGAGGATGTGTCGGATATTACTGAAAGGGCGGATGTGGCATAGATTACGGAAAGACTAGATGCGGCTGAGATTACGGAAAAAGAGGTTGCGATTTTTTTTTTTTTTTAGAGCCCATCTGGCAACTGCTCACTTGGGCATAAGTCGCCGGAAATAAGACAGCCTAGAACGAGGCTACATTGAAAATAAAAATATGAAAACATAACAATGATAAAATTTGGATAAACTTAACAATTAGGAAGCCATCTCCGGCAGCGAGGGGAGGTCCCCCTCACCCCGGTGCAGGAGCGTGCAACCTACAAAGAAAACAATAACAAAAAAAAGAACCTTCTTAAATAAAGGGAAGAAGCCCGGGCTCCCCCCCCCCTCCAAATCAACAAGTCCACAAAGTCAATGTGCACGAACTCGTCCCGAGTACAAGGGACAGGCGGTAGCAACCCCGCCCATCCCGGTACCGGGACAAGTATCGTGCGCGAAGATCACCCAGACTGGGAAATTCGACAAGAATGTGTCGAACAGTCTGGGGGACGACGCAGTCGTCACAATAGGGCGCAGGCGACCGCTGCATCAAATAGCGATGCGTCAGACGAGTGTGTCCGATTCGGAGAGGACAGAAAGCGATCTGAAGCCTTCACGACATTGTGGGATAGGTCCATGGGAACAGTCCCGGCACAATGGCACGCAACTTTAAGTTCCCTTCGACTGTCTCCCATCTTCTTTGCCAAACAGTCCGAAGAGCTGCAAGTATTCCTGCCATGTAGTCGGTGTGAGGAAGAGCAAAACGCTGGTCCGGTTGCAGAGTCCTCACGGACTCTTTGGCGCCCTCATCGGCGCGCTCATTCCCCGCAATTCCTATATGTCCAGGAACCCAGCAGAAGATAATCTCGACATCTGCCCGGCTCGCCTAAAATTGTGGCGTCACGGATATCGCGAACCAGGGGATGCGGAGATTCCAATGCCCCAAGAGCGCTCAGGGCGCTTTGTAAGTCGCTAAGGATCACAATCCGGTCTCCGAACCGGGCACGTCACGTAATCTCCCGTACCGAGTGGTGCATTGCCATCAGTTGGGCCGTGAAGACAGACGCAGCGCCTGGCAGAGCTCCGCTGACTTCAAACAGAGGGGCTATGTAGTGAAAACCGACCCCCTCTTGGGACTTGGAGCCATCTGTATACACTGGCACAGTTCCAGCGTGACACGAGGTGTGCCCCAAAAAGGTCGAACGCAATACTCCCGGCGCCGTACAAGCTTTGGGAGCAGAGGCGTGGTGACAAATAGACAAATGTGGTATCCTCCAGGGTGGCGTCCTGGGCAGAATCAGGGGCGTCACCGCGCCGAGAACTATATCTAGCTCTCCAAGGAGTTTCCTGGCCCTAAACCAAAAGGGCTGAGGGTATGACTGGCGCCTCTCGGCGGTATAGGCACCGTCGAGATCAGCTGCGGATGCAGTGAGAGCTGTTGGCGACTTAGGGAGGCGTATGGCTCGCGCGTACTGGCGAGTGATGCACTGCACGCGGCGCAGAGCGAGTGGCATCTCCCCAGCATCGACCAACAGGGAAGTGCGGAAGGCACCGGTCGCAAGGCGAAGGCCGGTGTGGTGGATCGAATCCACCTTCCCGCAATAAACGCTCGGCTGCGGATGCATGAAACTCGCATCCGTAGTCGAGCTTCGAACGAACAAAGGATCGGTAAAAAAGTTAGGCAGTAGCACTATCAGCCCCTCAAGCGCTGAACGTCACGGAACGGAGAATATCCATGGCGCAGGTACAACAGACCCTAAGGCTGCGAAGATGAGCCTCCCAGGTGAGGCGTTGGTCAAATACAAGCCCAAGGAAACGGTGCGATTCAACCACTTCCAGGCGAACCCCATTAAGAAACAAGTTTGGGTCGAGGTGGAGCCGTGGATGGCGACAAAAGTGCACCATCTTAGTCTAGGCCAAGGAAAACCGAAACCTGTGCGCTTCGGCATAGCGAGAGACGCGGTTCAATGCCTGTTGGAGTCGACGCTCCAGAGTTGGCATCTGGGCCGCGCCAAAAGAGATTGAAATGTCGTCCACGTAGAGCGTAGCGAGAACATCTTCCGGCAGCACCGAGGTGATGCCATTGATGCTCAGAGCAAAGAGTGTGACACTGAGGACACTTCTCTGCGGGACACCTTCCTCCGGCTCCTTTGGGCCGGAGAGGGCCCCCCCCACCCGTACGCGGAATCGACGATCTCGCAAAAATTCAGATATAAACATTGGGAGGCGTCCCCTCGCCCCCATCGTGTGAAGAGTCTCTATGATACCGTATCACCATGCGGTATCATAGGCCTTCTACAGATCGAAAAAGACCGTGGCGTAGTCCTGTCTACGAAGGAAGGCCTCGCAGACGGCCTTTTCCAGTCAGAGCAGAGCATCCGACGTGGAGTGGAACTTGTGGAAGCCGCACTGTGCAGAAGACAGATGGCCTCCGCTGTCCAGGAAAAAGGCTAATCTAACATTTACCAATTTCTCCATCAACTTGCACACGCAAGAGGTCAGAGAGATTGGGTGGAAACCGGTTAGAGTAAAGTGATCTCTCCCCGGTTTGCGAAAGGCGAGCACAGTAACTATTCTCCAGGAATCCGGGAGAAGACCCTCCACCCAGATCCTGTTGAACAAATTAAAGAGAAAGGCCATGCCTCGCTCACTCAGGTGTCGAAGCATGGCGTACGGAACATCGTCCGGACCATGGGCGGTGTCCGCGCACGAAGCAAGAGTGGAGCGCAACTCTGTCACAGTAAACTTGTCGTTGAAAGGTTCTCCACCTCTAGAGTTAAAGTCCAGCCGACGGCTTCCGCGACATCACGACGTGCATTGAATGCTGGCGGAGCAGCATCACGGCTAGAGAATGCGGAAAAAGCGTTCGCTATGGATTCCGCCACGGACGCGGGGTCCGAGATTGTGGTCCCATTCTCCTGGAGAACGGGAGGGAGGTCCTGCGAGAACTTGCCCCGAATCCTTTTGACTCGCTTCCACACCTCTGCTAAAGGGGTCTTCCAGTTGAGTGAAGACACGTATGCCCGCCAAGAAGAGCGGCGGGCGTGCTTCGAAATATACCGAAACCTAGCCCTAGCCCGACGAAATTCAGCCACAGTGAAATCGTTCGGGCGGCGCTTATAGCGCATGTAAGCATAACGCTTCTGTTTAATGGCCGTCTCACACTCAGCCGCCACCATTAGAGTGGCCGGCGTGCAAAACGGCCAGACGTCCTAGGAATATTAGTCAGGCCAACGGCGATGAGGTTGCCGGAGAAGAACTCAACGGCCTCATCTACCGACTTAAACTCCTCGACTGAGATAGAGAATTCAGTCATTTCCTGAAATTGCGGCCACAGCGCCCGCGCCAAACACCACCGAGGTGGGCTCTCAGGCGAGAGTTGCCTTGAAAATGATATTTGAATGGGAAAGTGATCACTACCATGGAGGTCATCGACCACCCCCCAATCAAAATCAGGCTGTGCACCTGAAGAGCACAGAGATAGGTCAAGGCAAGAAAATGAAGCGGTTCTCAGACAGTGATGCGTAAACTCCTTGACGTTTAGGACACCCATCTCAAGCTCTTTGATCATCAGATCGGCCTGGACTTGTCCCCTGGGATTTATTGAGTAATCTCCCCAGAGAGGATGCCTGCCGTTTAGATCTCCAAGCAAGAGAAAAAGCCTCGGCAACCGTGCCACGACCCGGTGGAAGTCCCCCACGTCGTAGTCAGCTGACGGTGGAATGTACGCAGAAATGATAGTATACCTCCTATTCAGGTGCAGCTGCACAGCCACTGCTTAAAAGGAGGTATCTAAAAAGAAAGGAATAACGGAGACATCGTGCCGGGTGTAAACCGCGCATCCCCCAGCACGGCCATCCCGTGTTGGTGGGTTCGCAAGACCCTTATACCCCGGGAGGGCAAGCAGGGGGCACGCGCCTAGCATGGTCTCCTGCAAAAAGATAGATAAGAGGAACGGGATGAAACGAGCCTCCGCAGCTCCTCCCAGTTGGCCCGAAGTCCACGGCAATTCCATTGAAGGAATATTCCCTCCAGCCCTAGCTCGGAGGAGACGCGAGGGCCCTTTTCGAACAGAAGACCCTCACGGGAATGCCCTCCCCTCCTCGGAGTCAGAACCCCGGGCGCTGTTGGCCGGACAAAGCGCTGAAGGCGCTGTCGCCTTCGAGGACTTATTAGGAACGTTGGGCTCACCATGCGAGTCTTTTCCTCCCTCCGCCTCGAAACCTTAGTCAGGCGTTGCTGCTTCAGAGGCGGGGGGGCCTTCTTTTCGAGGAACCACCGTCTCCAAGCCACTTGCTCCACCACTAGGCGTGGGCGAAGGAGCCGAAGCTCCTTTGTTGCTTTCCTCTTTTCGGGGGACAGCATTAGGAACCGGGGAAGATAGCCTGGCGACTAACTTCAGGGTTGTTGCCCCCTGTGAGTCTAACGACTTGGTGGAGGCGCGTTTCCGTTTCGCCTTACGGGAAACGGTCACGCTGGGGAAAGAGGGGGGGAGCCCTGGTTTTGGCCGGGGCTGGGTATGAACCCTTTTTGCCGCCAGCTTTACCAGAAAGCGCCCGGGTGGAGTAAAGCCCGCAAAAGGCTCCGAATGGGCGCTGAAACAATCGTGCTCTTTGGCCTGGTTGGGCCAGGAGCAGAGGGTGCCTTTCTAACTATTGAGGCATATAACGTCCCAGGCAGAGCCGGGCGCGCCAGGACTAAGTCCTTAGCCTCGCGGAATGAGATTTGATCCTGGGCCTGAACGGCCAGGATTTCTTTCTCAAGGAGATATGCACCATATTGCTGCGAAGAAGCGGGGTACGGCTCTCCGCAATTGACACATTTGGCCACAAACGATTTACACTTATCGTGTGCGGCCTTGGAGCAATTTACACAGACTTTGCGTGACCCCGACTTTGCACGTCTACAAGAACGATTCGTATGGCCAAAGCGGTGACCTTAATAACACCAACGCGGCAGTGGCACGTATGCCTTCACGCGGTAGCGGTACCAACCAGCACGCACCGACTCAGGGAGTTTGTCACAGTCAAACGTGACGAAGAGTGTAGGGGTGGGTGTCGAGGCCCCTTCCTGTTTTCTCATCACACGTTTGACCTTGACCGCCCCATATTCGACCAGCTCTAAGGTGATGTCCTCAATGGAGTAGTCAACGAGTTCGCTCGCATAAACTACTCCTTTCACAAAGCTTATGGTAGAGTGCGGCGTCACACCTACCAGGGTGCCATGAAGTGTCCGAAGAGCACTTATCATGGCCGCCTTGGCGGGATTCGCCGCATTCGCCAGAAGGCTCCCGTCCGAGAAAGGGGTCACCTTCGGCTCTCTACCAATTGCATTAGCTAATCCTCTCTCCTGATGGATCATGTTGCCCTTGGCCAAGATGGTGCCATCAGTGGAGCGAATAACGAGGAAGCGTTTAAAGCCAGAGGGCTCGAAAACGCCAGGTAACCTCTGAATGAGGGGCCCCGATGTCATCGAGGCTCCGCCCTTTGCACTTTTGGTATTTGTCATAGTCAGGGGCTCCGCACCTGGAGGGGCAGTGAGGCCAGATGTGCCGATCTTGTCTTGGTCGATTGCCAAAGTGGCAGCAGACCCATCCGTCCCCGTTGCCTCTGCGGATGGAGAGGAGCCCCGAGTCTTCTTGGTCTTTTTAGTCTTTTTATTTTTCTTTTTGGAGAGGAGGGCGTGAAATGAACCCGATTCTCACCTCCGCCGAAAGGAGCCCCCAGGCCAGATGGACCGGCCTCAGCCAGGTCCTTCTCCGAAATGAAGAAGTTCCTGGTAGTCGTGGAAGCACCGGCCATAGGAGATCCCTCCCCTCCTTGTACTGCCTCGGAAACCCTAGCCGTTTGAGGAAGAACTTGCATAGGGGCGGATTCGGGTTCGGTGCTTGGAACCGAGCCCTGATTGCCCCTCATGGAAGGCTTTACCATCTGAGGCTCGGTTTCCTCAAGGACCATGTCTATCTCAGGGGGGATGCTGCAGTTAGCCATCACCCCAAGGCATCGCAGGTCCCGCTGGCAGTATCGTCACTAGTCTTGTGTGGGGAGGCACAGGCCTTGGCGTCAGCAAGGTTCAATATTCTTGCCAGCAGGTCTTTTGAGGGAAGCGACCGAAGGGGCCTGGCTTCCCTCTCCCTCCCTAAGGGGGTTTGCCCTACCGAGCCGCTTCGATGTTGAGCGGCTGGCTAAGGGATGCCTGCTGTCTTTCTTGGCAGTCCCCTTGAAAAGAACAGAGGGGACTGCCGCTGGAAAAAGGGAGGTGCCCGAAAACACCTCTAGAGAAGGGGGTGAAGGGGAGTCCCCTATACCCGTAAGCGAAGGAGAGGAGTAATCCCCTTTTCCGGTTAGAGAGATATGGAGGGTCCCCTGCGCAATCACAGGGGTGGGGGGACCTCCATTTTTTTTGGTGGAGCTACCCGAGGGCGGCTCTGTTGGTGACACAGGGGGAATTAAAGGGAGATTTTGAGTTTTCTCATCATTGGGCATGGTGACCCTATTTGTTTCACGGTATGCAATCGCTCATCACCTCTCTCAGTTGCCCGCACTGCAAGAGGTGCTTACAGGCCTGGCAGAGCCAGGCGCCGCAATTTGGGACCACCCCTCCCGCCTGGTGGCCTAGCAGTTCATCGGCATAGTGGCTCCACTTTAGACGCGGCGTAAAAAGATAGGTTGTGAAGAGGAGAGGAAAAGGGATGTGAGGAAGGTATGGGTAGGGATGAAGCAGGTTGTTATAAAACCCTCATCCCGAACCGGAGCTCAAGGGTTAGGGAACGTTGTCTCTTCCCTCTCAGCCCCGATCCGGGACGGTTGGCTTGAGAAGAAGGTCGAGAATGCACCCTGTGAAATTAGAGGCTGACCAGAGAAAGTTGTGGTAGAGGTTGTATGAATAGCGACGAAGTAGGGGAGAAATACAGGCTACCTGAAGGAAGGAAGATAGGCTCAGCTGGGGCCGGACGGAGCCCTGGATCCCGTCAGCACGGCGGCCAGGATGGCAAATCGCCGCGCCCCTTACGGGGGAGCTGTTGCGAATGAGATTAGAGAAAGAGCGGATGCGGAAAAGAATGCGGAAAGAGAGGATGCAAGTAAGATTACGGAGAAAGCAGAGATAGAACCTCTAGACATTAGCAAAGATGAGATTTAAGAGATAATTAATTGACTATAAAAGTGCATGGGCAGATTTTTAATGATGTGAGAAAAAGCGACCTGGTAGTCACCAAGGTTGAAAAATGGAGGAACGATTTTTACAAAGCGCCACATCCAAAGGAGTGTCTAGCAGTTACATCTCAGTTTTCGCCTTGACTCTGCTTGAAAGTTGTCTGATAGCCAATCAGTAATGATGTCATGTGTGGATATATATTTTAAAATTCTGAGCAAACGCGTCTGAAGAGAAGGAGAAATAGATTCGCGTGTCATCATGATAGAAATGGATTGATACAACTAGCCTAGCTCTGCGGAGCACAAAAATACACCTCCGCTGCATAGAGATATATGATCCTCTATGGATAGACTAAATGAGAGACGATAGGGACGAGCGGAATCATTCAATTGTGGTTTGGGAAACAACCATGAACTTTTGAAAACGCTGAAAAATACAGTGCAATCGAGAGTATCAAAGGCTGTTGAGAGAACAAACAAGGACTAAAATAAATGGATGATCAGCATCAGCCACTCTCCAATGGAAGTGATTTACATGTAGGAGAGTAGATTCAGTACTATGTCCAGCATTAAAGATTGACTGGAAAATTACATCATTGGTGGAGGAAAAGTCATCGAGAAGCAGTGCTAACACAAGTATTTCAAAGATTAGAAGAACTTATAAATGTTGTAAAAGCACAAGTGACCAAGATGCTGAGCTTACAACAGCCTTTCAAGGAGTGGAAGATCTCATCAAAGGGGAAGGAAGACAAGTAATCAAGAAGCCGTGCTTACACGAGCCATTCAAGGACTGGAAAATTTTAAGAATGGAAGAGAAGGGCAAGTGCTTGAGAAACTAGGCTGAGAGCAGCCTTTAAAGGATTAGGAGATGTCATCAATAATGTAGGCGGACAAGTAAGCAGGAAGCCGGGTTGATAGTAGCTACTAAACAACTGGAAGAATGCATCAATGGTGGAGGAGGAGAAGAGACCGAGAAGCCGTGCTGACAGCAACCTTTCAAGGAGTAGACGATCACATAAATGTTGGAAGAGGAAAATAAACCAAGAAGCCGGGCTTACATCAGGCTTTCAATGACTGGAAGATCTAATCAATGCTAGAGAAGGACAAGTGACCAAGAAGCCGGGCTGACACAAGCTTTTCAAAGACTGGAAGATCTCATCATTGATGAAATAGACAAGTGACCATGAAGCAGAGCTGACAGCGACCTTTTAAGGAATAAAAGATCTCACAAGTGGTGGAGGAGGGAAAAGGACGTGGAAGAAGAAGCAATGACAGTAGCCATTCAAGGACTCTAAAATCTCATCATTCATGGAGGAAGACAAGTAACCAAGAAGGCACGCTGGCAGCAGCCATTCAAGGATTAGGGGATCTTAACAATTGCGCATGAGGACAAGGGGTTGAAAAGCTTTGCTGATAGAAACTTTTAAAGAACTATGAGATGTCATAAAAAATGGAGAAGGACAAGTTACCAAGAAGTCTGGCTGATAGTAACCATTCAAGGAGGGGAAAATCTGATCAATGGTGGAAGAAAAGAAGTGATTAAGATGACGGGCTGACAGCAACCTTTAAATGAGTGAGAGACCTAATTAATAATTATGGTGGATAAGTGACCAAGAAGCCGGGCTTACAGCAGCCTATTAAAAGGCTGATAGACCTCATTAATGGTGGAGGAACATAGGAAATCGGGCTTAGATCAGCCTTTCAAGGAATGAAATATATCGTAAATGGTGGAGGAAGACAAGTGACTAAGAAGCAGCGCTTAGGGAAGCTTTTCCAGGATTGAAAGATCTCATCAATGGTGAATGAGGACGACTTACCAAGAAGTCAGGCAGGCAGTAGTCTTTCAAATGTTGAGGAGGAAAAGTGACCAAGAAGCCAGGATGACAGCAGCCTTTTAAGGAATGGGAGATCGCATCATTAATGGAGAAGGACAAGTGAGCAACATGCCGAGTTTAAAACAGCCGTTCAAAGGGATGAATATCTCATCAATGGTTGAGTAGGACAAGTGATTAAGAAGACGGGCTGACAGGCAGCTTTGAAGGCAGCTTTAGGGGATGTCATAAAGGGGGAAAAACAAAGCGGGGGTTATAGGAGCCTTTCAAAGACTGGTTGATATCATCAATGGCAGAAGAGGATCATTGTCCAATAAGCCGAGCTTACAGCATCATTTCAGAGATTTAAAGATATCATCAATGGTAAAGGAGGACAGGTGACCCAAGAAGCGGACTTATCTCAGCCTTATAAGGAATGAAAGATATGACAAATCGTGGAAGAGTACAAGTGACCAAGAAGGCGGGCATAAGCAGCCTTTCAAGGACTGGAAGATCTCATTAAGGTTGGAGGAATACTAGGAAACCTGGCTTAGAGCACCCTTATAAAGAATAGGAGATTTCATTAATACTCGGGGAGGGTAAGTAACTAAGAAGACGAACTTACAGCAGACTTTTAATGGCTGAAAGATATCATCAATGGTGGAGGAATACAAGTGACCAAGAATCTTGACTTACAAAAGCTTTTCTACGAATGGAATATCTCAGCAATAATGAAGAAGGACAAGCGAGCAAGAAGGAGGATTGACAGCAGGATTTCAAAGACTGGAAAATCTCATCAATACGGGAGGAGGACAAGTGACCAAGAAGCCGTGCTGATGGCAGCATTTTAAGGACAGGAACACTTCATAAATCGTGGCGGAGCACAAGTGACCAAGAAGCCAAGCATATACTGGCTTTAAAAGATTGGGAGAGCTCAACAATAATGGAGGAAGACAGCTTACCAAGAAGCCTGGCTTGAAGCAGCCTTTCTAGGGCTGGTGGATCTCATAAATGATGGAGGAGGAGAAAGGATCATGAAGCCCGGCTGATAGCAGCCTTTCAAGGCGTAGAAGATCTAATAAAGTGTGGACAAGGAGCTGAGCTACCTGCAGCCTTTAAAGGACTGAAAAATCTCACTAATAATGGAGGAGGACAAACACCAAGAACCAAGGCTGACTGCATTATTTCAAGGACTGAAAGATCTCATCAATAGTGGAGGAGAAAAAGTGATCAAGAAACTAGGCTGACAAAAGCCTTTCAAGGACTGAGAGATCTCAGCAATCGTGGATGAGAACAAGAGACCAAGAAAACGATATGACAGCAGCGTTTCAAGGACTGGGAGAGCTCATTAATGGCTGAATAGGACAGGTGACAATGAAGCCGGAGTGATGGCAGCATTTCAGAGCCTGGAATATCTCCTCGAAGGTGCAGGCGAACATGAAACCAAGAAGATGGACTTACAGGATTCTTGCAAGGAATGGAAGATCTCATAAATGGTGAGGAGGACAAGTGACCATAAAGCAGGGATAACACCAGCCTTTCGAGCACTGGACGATCTCATCAATGTGGAAGAAGGACAGACACTAAGAAGCCGGTAGGACGAAAGCCTTTTTAGGTCTTTGAGATGTCATCCATGCGGCAGGAGAACATGTGACCAAGAAGCTGGGCTTACAGAATCTTTAGCTAAACTGGAAAACCTCATAAATGGTCGAAGAGGACAAAGACCAATGGTTGAGGTGGGCAAGTGACCAAGAAGCCGGTTTGACAGCAATCTATCAAACACTGGAATATCTAATTAATCGGGGAGGATGACAAAAGATCAAGAAGCGGAGCTCGCGGCTGCCTTTAAAGGGTAGGAATATCTCATTAATAGTCTAGGATGAAACGTGAAAAAAAGCCTGGCTGACCTCCTGACAGGGGACTTTCAAGGATCGGGAGATCTCAGAAATGGTGGAGTACGATAAGAGACCAAGTAGAATGGCTGACAGCAGCCTTTCAAAGACTAAAAGTTCCCATCAATTTTGGAAGAGGACGAAATTACCAAGAAGCTGAGCCGATAGGATTGGCTTCTTGATAATTTCAAGGAATGGGAGATCTCATCAATGGCGGAGAAATACAAGTGACCAAGAAGCCAGGCTGACATCAGCCGTTCGAGGATTGGGAACTCTCAACAATGGCGGAGTAGGAGAAGTGACCAAGAAACTTGGCTGACGCGAGATACTATAGATGAGATATATGGTACGGTAGGAGGACAAGTGACCAAGAAATCATAATTACAGAAGCTAATCAAGGACTGAAAGATCTCATCAAAGTTGAAGTGGAACAACTAACTAAGAAACTGGGCTGACAGAAGCCTTTCAAGGACTCGGGGATCTCATCAATTTTGAAGGAAGATTAGTCACCAAAAGAACCAACTGAAAGCAGCCTTTCAACGAATGCTACATTTCATCAATGATACAAGAAACAAGAGGGAACAAGATGCCGACCTGACAGGAGCCGTTTGAGGAGTTGAAGATCTTTTCAATATCGGAGAAGGACAAGTGACAAAGTGGCCTGACTCTCACCTGCTTTTCAATGACTTGAAGATCTCATAAATGGCTGAAGAGCACAAGTGACCAAGAAGGTAGGCTGACACCAGCGTTTTAGGATGGATGATTTCATCAATGGTGGATGAAAACATTAACCAAGAAGAGACTGACGGCAGCAATTCAAGTACTGGAACATCTCATCAATGGTGGAGGGGGATAACTGATTAAAAAGCAGGGCTGACTGCAGTTTGTACAAGACTGTAATATCTTACCAATGACGGAGGAGGACAAGTGACCAAGAAGACGGTCAAACAACAGCCATTCTAGTAGAGAAAGATCTCAACAATGGCGGAGAAGGGCAAGTGACCAAGAAGCCGGGCTTACAAGAGCTATTCAAAGACTTGAAAATCTCATAAATGGTGGCAGAAGACAAAGACCAATAAGCCCGGCTGACAGCAGCCATATAAGGAGTAGAAAATCTTAAAATTTGGTGTAGAGCTGACTGAGAGCAGCTTTTTTAAGTACCTGAATGTCTCATCACTAGTGGAGGACGACTATACCCAATAAGAGTGATTGCAAAGCAAGGCTGACAATAGCCCCAAAAGGACTGGAAAATGTCATCAATAATGAAGGACAAGTTTCAAGAAGCCAGCTGACAGTAGCCATTTAAAGAGTGGAAGAACTCAACAATGGTGGAAGAGAAATGTTACTACGAAGCAGAGATGGCAAAACCTATAAGGGAGTGAGAGATCTCATCAATAATGGGTGAGGATATAGGACCAAGAAGCTGGATATATAAAGGCCTATTAAAGGTTAAAAAAACTTATCAAAGGTGGAAGAGGACAAGTGAGCAGGAAGCCGAGTTGACAGCAGCCTTTCAAGTTCTGAAATATCTCATCAATGGTGGAGGGCGACGCGGGACCAAGAAGCTGCGCTTAAAGAAGCTTTACAAGGACTGGAAGATCTGATAAATGATAGATGAGGGAAAGTGACCAAGAAGCCTGACTTACAGCAGCCTTTGAAGGAATAGGATATCTTAACAATGATGGCAGAGGAAAAGTGACCATGAAGGCGGGTTAAGAGCAGCTTTTCAAGAACCGAAATCTCTCATTAATTGTGGAGGAGGACAAATGACCAAGAAGCAGAGCCTACAACAGCCTTTCAAGGAGTATAAGATTTCGACAAGGGTGAAGGAGGACAAATGAACAAGAAGCCGAGCTTACCAAAGCTATTCAAAGACAGGAAAATTTCATAAATGTTGGAAGGGGACAAAGACCAAGAAGTCGTATTGAAAGCAGGTATACAAGAACGGGAAGATCTTACCAATAGTGTGAGACAAATGATTAACAAACCAGCCTGAGAGCAGCTTTTAAATTACTGACAGGTCTCAACAGTAATTGAGGATGACAAGTAACCAAGAAGCCAGGCTAACGTTAGCCTTTCAAGGGCTGAAAGATTTCATCAATGTTGGATGAAGAGCAGTAACTATGATGACGGACTGACAGCAGCCATACCTGGACTGGAAGAACTTAACTAAGGTTGTGTAGGACAAGTAATTTAGAAGCCGGGTTGACAGCAGCCTTTAAAGGACTCCGAGATCTCATCAATAATAAAGGAAGACAAGTAACCAAGAATTCAGGCTGACAGGAGACATTCAAGGAATGTAAGATCTCAATAATGGTGGAACAAAAGGGGCCAAGAACTCGAGTATACAAAGGCATATTAAGTGCTGAAAGACCTTATCATTGGTGGAAGAGGACAAGATGCCGGACTGACAGAGGCTTTTCAAGGACTGAAATTTCTCATCGATGGTGTTGGGTGAAAGGTACCAGGAAGCTGCGCTTAGAAAATATTTTCAAGAAATGGAAGATCTCGCCAATAGTGAAGGAGGAGAAGTGATCAAGAAGCCAGGTTGACAGCAACCTTTCAAGGAATGGAAAATATGATAAATTGTAGAGAAGGAAAAGTGACCAACAACCCTGGATGAAGGCGGCCTTTTAAGAACTGGAAAATCTCATCAATGACGAAGGAGGACAAGCGCGCAAGTAACCTAACTCACAACAGCTTTTTAATAACTCAAAAATCTCATAAATGGTGAAAGAGCATAATTGACCATAAACAGGGCTGAGACCAGCCTTTCAAGAACTGGAAGATTTCATTAATTGTGGGTGAAGACAAATGACAAAGAAGCCGGTCTGACAGCAGCCTTTCTGGGACTGGAAGATCTTATTAATGGTGGAGGAAGACAAGTGACATAGAAGGCCAAATATGTCAAAAAGAAAATGGCTAATAAAAAAAAAACAACTTCGGACTGATGATACGATTTAAATCACTGATTCCAGGTTGCTCTGATCAGTGGACGGCGATTTAGCCTACTCAGCAGTCCCTCAACTTATATCGCTTAGTTCAAGCCAAGCCGATGAGTCCACCGCTTTGCACCACTACGCTAAAAAGATGTTAAAGAAGGGTAGGGAATAAGAGACAATAACTGACGAAAAAGACTTGGGGTGGAAGGGTAAAAATCAAGAAGAGAACATGTCTTTTCTGAACAGTTTAGGAGGGATGTTACTTCCTCAAGTGACACAGGGGCGAAAAAGAGGAATTGGGGTGGGTAAATTGGTGGGGAACTACCACATGGCAAGGTTCACGGACGGATAAGAAATTAAGAATTGCTGTTGTTGAACTGAATATGACGCCACAAGGAGCTTCAGGGGCAGATTTCGGAAGAACTCTGTAGGAGTGAATAATCAGTGTGTGTGCGAGGGAGGCATCAGGCAAGCTGACAACACAGTGGTCGAAAATGGGCGATTTTTATCATGTTTAATACTATCCATTCCCCGATGCAAATAAAGAAGTGGAAAATTAAAAATAAAAAAGTCTGACACCATCTATCACCCTTTGTTGGGTTTATACAGGCACGGGAAGGATAGTGGTAGATTTTAAAGAGGTGAAAAGACAAAACGAGAGAGAGCACCAGTTCCTTGGTGGCACTGGGGTCGGAGGGGCGTGCCACTCCTTGAGGTTTCAGTTGCAGCAGGGGCATTACCCCCGTTGCACCATCCCCCACTTTGCGGCGGAAGGTGGAGATGGAGATAACCCCTCATCCCCCAAATGAATAGGAAATAATTAGAGTAAAAAATCGGTATGATAAAAACGGCCGTTATAGCTCCCTCCCCCCTCCCTCCGTCCAAACAACTGGCGTCAGAACAAATCAATTAAAAACTAAGAATACTACGAACACGTTCGTAAATTCAGAACCTAAACTCAGAAGTACGAGGACACCCCCTTTCTTGCGACATGCGAGAGAAGAATGTCATCGACCCTGCACCTGCAACAATGGCGGGGGGCGGGCGATGTTCCCACATGCGAGACCAGACTCACTGCTACGAAATCGTTGCCGGGAACTTTTAACTCCACCCTTCTTGCGGTGAGCGTTGAGGAATGTCTTTCCTTCCTTATTCGTCCATGACATTCCTGTCTTTCTCCTACTGCCTGTCCAGCTCCTCTTTATACTCAGGACCTTAGGTGCGCCTAGCATTTTCACTTCCCTTAACTTCACCATTTTCTAGAAAAAAATCTCTCCTACAATTTTTTTTTATCGATATGCATTCGTTGGTGCCCGCTAGGTGGTCTCAGGTGTACTATGGGCAACCATGCTGCAGCTGACATATAGAGACGCGCCTTTCCTGCCCTAACGCCCGTAGGGAAATTTGTGGCCATATCTCTCCCACACATTTTCACTTCCTCCAATTTCAACACTTTCACTCCAGATCATTCAATGCAAACCTACCACAGTCGCTCCTTGGTTTTCGCTTTAAATACAAACGCCCTCGTTGTTTTTCACTTATTTTTATCAGGTGCATAATGGGGGGAGTAAATTATAATTCAGCAATTCCCCCCCCCCCGGCTAGAATGGCCCCTGTTGGTCATTTATTTCTCGAACATGACACTGCGTAAATCCCCCCACCAGAGGGGGCGTTGTCGGCAGATAAAGCCAAGATAGACGCACGAAAGTCTGTTGTAAGAGAGTGACCTCCACTAGCCTCCACCTAGTACTGAAGCCATGATAGCTACACGCTCTGGTGAAAATGAAGGATGTAGGCAACACCACCATCCATCTCTCCTATCGTGGACGAGATCCGCGACTGGATAATGAAATACACATAAAGATTAGAAGGAAAATTGCTGGTGAGCCTAAAGACACCAGGGTGGCGGAAATCTTTGGGGGATAAGGGAGGCGTCTGGTTCGTATTGTGGGGTTTTGACCGCAACAATCGGAGGTAGGACTGTTCGTGCCCACAAGGGAGGATGGGGTGCCCGTTCTTCAATAGAGGTAGGCGGATTTTGTGCCCCTACAAGGGACCCCGTCGACAGGGTTCCCCAACAAAGGAGAATATGTACGTTGGGCTGTAAAGACTGGAAGGGAAACGATAGCGGTGTTGTGATTAGCCATGTGCATGATGACGCGTGTGAAGATACTTAGATTTTTAGGGTTGATTATCAGCATACCCGCCAATGGGCGACTACTTCAGGACGCCGCTGAAAGCTTTGCCATCGCTAGCTGGGTTTGAACCCCTGCCTCGACGCCAGAAATCCAACGTTGTATCTACTAGGTTAGCGACAGCACCAATAAAGATGGCGTTCGTGATATTCGTATTCGAAAGGGGAAAGGGGGCGTGTAAGAGGAAATTAGTCATTTGAAAACGCATAGTCTCCCGTAGGAACAACGAAAAGCATCAGTGCTGATGAATTAGATCTTTGTAATGGATTAAATTCCACTCGCAAAGCGTCTGGTGATTAGATTAAAAGTTAATATAAGAAAGTGGAGCTCTTCCTTGTAGATAAGGCGTTGGGTATCCATGGCTGGGTACCAGGTTCGAGTCGGGGCAATAGCGGATGCAAAACAATTCAGGGCTTGTAGAGGGTAGCCACCAATCAAACGATACGTCGTTTGGCATACGCGCACACAGTCCCTCGCGCATATCTCACCCCAATACAACACCACTGTCTTTCCTTCCCTCTTCCTACATACAGCACATCACTCTTCCTTACCGGGACCTCCAAAAAGGGTTTGCATATCCATACTCCCCAAATGAGAGGGAAGCAATTAACAATAACCAAACACAAGGGACCCAAACCATCTGCCTGGTTCTTCCTCACATCAAAAGACACCGGGGGCAGGGGGCGGGATTACAGAACTGTTTGAGTGATTGTGTGGGAAAAAGGTGGATAATGAGCAGAATAATGAGGCCCAATTAAGCGCAATGTATCATCGATTAATTAAAGACGAGAACATCACAAATGAAGGTTACTTTTTAATGGGTTGATGTGCGCCAACCTATTTGGTGGGGCAAATGTTTGTTGGTGAAGATTGACGTGCATCGGATCAGGGTACCTCAGGAAAGCCCTAACATGCAACCTTAGCATACAGCCTTAACATACAACTTTAACATACATCCCTAACATACATCACTAACATACAGCCTTAACATATAGCTCTGACATACAGCCTTAACATACAACCCTAACATACAGCCTTAACATACAGCCTAAACCTACAGCTCTACATACACCCTTAAATACAACCCTAACATACACCCTTAACATACATTCCTAACATACAGTGTTAACATAGCGCCCTAACATACAGTTTCAGAAAAAGCTTAGTACAAATGAAGACTCTCACCTCAGCCACGTCTCTCACCAGCTCCTGTTGCTAAGAAAAAGCAGAAAACATCACAGCCAGGAATTTTATAGTAAAGCGAAAAGCCTACTTTTGTATAGAAAATTCTAAGGTCTACTTCTATCTGGAGCTACATTCCAGCTTCGTAGCCTACCACTGTAGCATTCGCTATAAAATCTCTCCTTACTAAAAACAAGTCAGCCATTCCTATCCTTATACCGCCACGACAGAACTTTCAACATCTCTATCAGTTAAGCGCGCAGTCTCCGACTCAGAGTCTCTGACGATAAGAGCCCGAACTCTCGCAGTCGTGTCTGATAGTCTCTATGATTAACCGACGCGATCAGTTTCGGGCTCTGGTCTACCCACCTTTCATCAGTTCGATTTCTTTTGAAGTTTGGGGTCTCAAAACTGAATCGCGTACTCCTAGTAAGCTCACACCAACGAGTTATACAAGGACAACACAATTTTCTTGTTCCGATAACCGAATTGCCTCTTGATGTAACTGTCACTGAGCTTAACAGCAGCTGGATATCTTTTTAGGTCGCTGATATTCAGCACACTTCTTTCCCCCCGTCGGTGAACTCTAACCCATGCCTTTGTAGAGAGGAAAAGGGGGGGGGGCGGAGAAAAATAGACATATAGACAGACAGATCTACATATTAATATACTGAGAAGAGTAAGCATTTCATCTGCTTTTGGCGAGGGAAAACCTTTGTTTGAGATTAAACGAGTGGGGGATGGGGGTGGGGTGGGGGGGGTGAAGATCCAACCCTTCCCCAAATCCGGACGAGGCGTGTCGACGACATGATTTCGTCTTGTTTACCACAAAGGAGCAGCTGGCGCGTTTGTAGCCCTCCAAGGGGACAGATGAATCACAACTCTCGCTTATCGTCATTTTCTCATTCTCCTTCGTCGTCCAGTTTCCCTATCTTTATTTTTTCTTGCTTTTCCTTGATCTTGAATTTTCATTTATTCTTCAGTAGCCGCTTATATCTCTGTTTTTTCATCATCTTTGTTTTCCACCACCGTTCTTTGTCCTAAATTCTTCTTTTTCCTTCATTGTAAGAACTCTCGTTAGCTCAGTGGGTTTGATTCACGGCCAGAGCGGATACAAGAAATTTCGGGGCTCGCAGGGGGCAGCCGTCATTCATGCTGTGAGTAAGGTATAACGTACACGTGCAGACACCTCCACCCACACGTCATGACACAGCCAATTCACAAGGCCATTCTATTTCCCCATCCCCTCTATTCGCACACACAACTCATCATTCTTCCCTCCCTGAACCTGTCTCCCTTGGACCGCGAAAGGTCTCCTGCTTGTTGGTTAGTGGCAAAACACAGTACTACTAATTCTACTACCACCACTACTACTACTACTACTCCAGTATCTTTGCCACCCCCCAAGAAAGACCTTCCCTCGTTCTCCTCGCGCTTGCCATTGAATGTCATTCTGATCTTAATGTAAATTTCATTCTCCGGGTCGGGGGACCTTGCACTTTAGTTTTGGTTACCGAGTTGCCCTCTGTCTCTTTTCGCTCTTTATCCACACAAGAGGATCCCTCAACTCCCTCAAGGGAAGGGGAGTGAAGGTCGCATCCCGCTTTCGGTTAAAACGCCCCAAGTAATCTCCTCTTTAGATTATTCCGATTATGTACTTCCTCTTTTTTCACTTCACCTAACCTCGCCATTTCCTTCCGTTGCTTTTGTCGGGTGTGGTCAGTTACTGGATGGAGTCCCTGTAATAGATGCATCAGGTGGTGGTAATCGGTGATATACCACACCCATAAACAACCCAGCTCATAGACTACCTGACAGAGCTTCCCTCCCTAGTCAATTTGGTGGTTGAAATCGCTAATATGATTAAAAATACTGGATGTGGTACTGCCTCTTCTGACATCACCTTTATGTTCATAAATTCGTTTTGTTAAGGTTCTTCCGGTCTCTCCTATGCAAAATGAGGGACAGTTTGTAGAGCCACACGGGATTAAATATACACCTGTTTCATTTGGCTAATTCACGGGCTTGATCGAAGGGAAGGTTTTAAGGATAAAAAAAGGGTATTTAAATGTGGTTATGCCTGGAGAAATAACTTTGTTCACTCCTTTGAGAGCACTTTGGATATGCCCCATTGCTTTCTAGAAGACGAGATTGCATACATAACTTGCAGTTTAATGAATTAAATTATCCCCTCCACCCGATCAATGAAAGTTTATCTAAAGCAAAATCTACTCATTATCGTCCCAAAGATAAAAACAAATTTAGTAATACGAAGTGGCTATCCCTCCCTTTTTCTCCCCTCTTCAAAGGAGTGAACAAAGTTATTTCTCCAGGCCTAACCATATTTAAATACCCTTTTTTATCCTTAAAACTTTCCCTTCGATCAAGCCCGTGAATTAGCCAAATGAAGCAGGTGTATATTTAATCCCGTGTGGCTCTACAAACTGTCCCTCATTTTACATAGGAGAGACCGGAAGAACCTTAACAAAACGAATTTATGAACATAAAGGTGATGTCAGAAGAGGCAGTACCACATCCAGTACTTTTAATCATATTAGCAACTTCAACCACCAAATTGATTATTCAAAGGCACAAATCATATATAATTGTAAAGATTTTAGTAAAAGAAAAATAGTAGAATCTATATTAATAGGAGAAATTCCCAATTTTAATTTGTAAGATGGGCAATTGAAATGCAGTCCAATTCCCATAACCTCATCATAAACATCTTAGTCAACGTTCTTAGACATACACCACCTGAATAATGACATTTTCCCCCCGTTTTGTGTTTCTTTGTTTTTTTTCTTTTCTTTTTTTATATGTATGCTACTCGTATTTATAGGCTTTTGTAACAATCGCATTCTCAGTATACGACTGAAGAGGGTATGATAAACTACATACCGAAACTAGTCTCACTATCATATACCATAACTCGCCATTGAGTTCTTTTACTTATATATATATATATATATATATATATATATATATATATATATATATATATATATATATATATATATATATATATATATATATATATATATATATATATATTGTGGAGGAATCCCCTTTGAATAATATTATTTCCCCACCTACTAAGACAGTATTTCGGGAGAGAAACGAGCCGTTTCTCCCCCTCCTCCCGGTCGTCTCAACCTCGCCGTGAACCGCGTTTATGGCGCTGCCGCTGTCGCCCGTCTGGCTACTGATCCCAGCCGTTGACACTTCCTCATAAGGAGGCGTTCGATTCATCGCGCCCGATAACGAAGGTTAAGAAGGTTTCTATCTCTCTCTCTCTGTTTTGAATAGCTCCGGGTATATATGCCCCCGTTCCAGGCTGACGGACAGATTTGGTTAGACGAGACTTCCCCGAAAGGAGTGTACTTCAACGAGCTCTCTCCCACGAAGTGTGAATGACGGTCGCAAGCCACAAAAGAGCTGGACATCACCCCCGTGTCTTCGGGTCGAGGAGAAGAGTCTCGTGCGCCAACGTCAGCCTTTCTCACCCGCCTTCGGATCAAGGATTGAAGAAGCCGTCCTCCGAAGTTCATTTGGTGACCTCTTACGACAAGAGGCCCAATAGCTTAAGCCGAGTGTGGAGAAGTCATCTCCTCTCCTCCCCCCCCTCCTTCGAAGTTCGTTCGGTGACCTGCTGAGGACAGTAGGCCCGCATCTGGTGACCTCTTACGACAAGAGGCCCATTAGCTCGCTCAAGCCGAGTGTGGAGAAGTCATCTCCTCTCCCCCCCCCCCTCCTTCGAAGTTCGTTCGGTGACCTCCTGAAGACAGGAGGCCCGCATCTCGCAAATGCGAGTTTGAGAAGGGTAGCCGCACCGGCAGTGGGTTCTGTGGCTACCCTCTGTGAGTAATCAAAGTCGCCAAGACTTTCCCCTATTTGCCCCACCTTACCCTCGTGTTCAAAGGAAGTAAATCCTTCATTCTCCTCAATCTCCCATAATAACCATTTCCTAACTACGGTTATCTAATTAGTATTCGGAACTTAAGTCCGTCTCATTTTATGTACCATTTATATATATATATATATATATATATATATATATATATATATATATATATATATATATGTATATATATATATATTGTTGTCCTCTTTTAGTCGTGTGTATTAAAAGTCTATTTTTGTCATTGTTTTTGTTATATTCCTTGGTTCCGCAGCTGCTGCTATCTATTAAATCGTACTCTTAGAAACAATAACAGTTGTCGCCCTGCTTGGCCTACCTTAGTGCCTGTGTGCGCATATTCATGTACATTTGGCCATACTTTGACATATATATATATATATATATATATATATATGAAATGAATAACCCACAAAGTAGCACGTGAGGTTCGCAATGATCCACTGGGTAACAAATTTTCACAAAGTTTATGTTGAGTGTTTGTATTATAAACTTTGCTCTGATTCCAAATATGTCCTTATTTTTTCTCTACTATTGACCGTTTGAAAGATATACAAATTATGCTAATATAAAGCAATGTATAGGGTACGAGTAAAGCATATTTACATTTGTCGCTAATTTATTTATTTTTATTTTTCAGATTTATATGATAAATATTGACTTTCTTGATTATGGCTTCAAGATGATGCAGAAATTCATCAGATTCCTTCTGTTTTGTGTGTGATTTCTATGTTGGACCTAAGCATGTATCACATAAAATTGTGAAAGGTGCAAAGTACTGGATTACTTATAGACTGTACTTTGAAATGAGTATGGGTGACCAAGAAAAACCATGGGCCCCTCATGTGATATGTGGAAGTTGTCGATCAAATTTAGATGCATAGCTGAGAGGTGCAAGAAAAGCAATGCCATTTTCTGTGCCGATAGTTTGGCGAAAGCCAAAAAATCATCACGATGATTGCTATTTTTGCATGATTGACATTTCAAAGTACAGAAAAGTTGAGGGAAGAAAATCCCTTCAACATTCCAACATTTCATCCTCTATTGCACCTGTGCCACATGATAATTTATTGGTTCCACGGCCGCCAGAAAATGTAAGTAAATCCTATCAAATTGCGAGCAATATTCTTTGTAACAGAATCAATACTGAAATATTCAAAACATCTAGCTAAGGTTTCTTGTAATGTGATTACACATGCAATCCATATTTATGCTCCAGCTATTAAATGCATCTCTTTTTATATATATTTTTTCAGGTAGAGGGTACGATGGAGGTCTCATTAAGAGAGTTGGAAGGTTGTGACAATGAAGAAATGGATGAAACGTTCGAGCCAAGAATGAGTACCCGCCCACACTTTCCAAATCAACGTGAACTGGATGATCCCATCAAGGACTTGGCTCTCACTAGGCCATGAGCTGAGATTTTGGCATCCAGACTTCAGACTTAATGAATAGAATCTGTTGTGGGAGGACTGCAGATCAACAGTATACAGGAAGCGCCATGAGGAATTCAAAGTATACTTTGATATAAGTGAGGATCTCTGCTTCTGCAAAGATATTAATGGCTTGTTTATAGCTATTCGAATTGATCACAACCCCCTTAAGAATGGCGACTTTTCATAGATAGTTCTGTTTTACTGTATAATGGGAATCAGTATCCATCCCTACCTAAAGCATACTCGGTACAGATGAAAGAAGAATATGACAATGTGAAAAAGCTTCTCGAGAAGGTAAACTATATTAAGTTTAAATGGGATGTTCATGGTGATTTTAAAATGCTTGCCTTCTTACTCAGATTGCAGGGTGGGTACACCAAGCATTCATGTTTTTTTTGCCTATGGGACAGTAGGGCTGATCATGAACATTACCAGAAGGTTGAGTGGTCCCCTCGAGATGACATGCGGCCAGGAAAACTAAATGTTATTAGACAGCCTCTTGTAGAGCCTGCCAAAGTTTTGCTTGGTTTGGTCAAACAGTTTGTAAAAGCAACAGATCATGGTGGAGAAGCATTTCAAGAGATTCGTCTACTCTTTCCAAAGCTATCAGAGGCCAAAGTTAAGGGGGTATATTTACTGGACCGCGAGTAAGGAAGATGTTGAAGTCAGTACAACTTGAGAATGCAATGAGTGATGTTGAAAGTGAGGCGTGATGTGCATTTCAAAATATAGTTAGTGGATTCCTTGGTAAAAATAAAGACCCAAACTACAAGCAACTGGTAGCAAAACTTTTAGAAAGTTATAAGAATTTAGGATGTAGAATGTCACTAAAAGTGCACTTTTTGCATCCGCATTTCGAGTTTGTTCGTGAAAGTTTGGGAGAAGTGAGTGAGGAGCATGGTGAGTGGTTCCATCAGGACAGTGCTGTAATGGAGAAAAGATACCAAGAAAGTTGGGACACTGTTATGATGGGGCACTGTATATGGTCACTGGTGCGTAAAGATCAAGGAGCTCACAGTAAAAAAGCACGTTTTTCAGTGCACTTTTAGTAGGTTCTCTCTTATAATCACATTTTCTCATTAGTTTTAAAAGGAATACAAGGGCAAAATATTATCAGCTATTATTCATGGACAATGTGAATATGCTAAATAAAGTGAACTGTCGCAGCTATTTATGGTTAGTTTTATATAAAAAATTATCTCCGAAAATATCGATGCTATGCAATTTGCAATGGTATTTTGGGAATCAGGAGGTAAAAACACTTTAGAAACACCATAAACATTTAAAGAAACAAAACTATAATAGTGTTACCCTGTGGAATGCAATGTTTAGCAGGAAAAATGAAAAGGTGCTTCCAAGTACTTTCGAACTTTATTCAGTTCATTCTCAAAGATAACTATAAGAGAAAATACTAAGGGTATATATAAGATGGTACAAGATAAAGGACCGCCTTTAAGACAAGAAATCACCAATGAGGAGGTAGGAGACGAATCGGTAAATTCACATTAAGATTTAGCTATAAAAGGAGGCAAGGTCAAACCAAGAGGCAAGAAAGAGTCCGAAAAGAGCCAAAAGGTTAAAACGATTAAAGGATAAAGCGATAGTCTAAAGAGGGAGATTAGGAGAGACACGAGAAGTAAGCAGATATATAGGGAAGAGGAGCAAGGAGAGAGGAAGGGAAATAAAATAATGTTAATACAAAATCAATGCAATAAATAAATTGACAAATCGGGTGCCCATAAAAATGAAAATTGCCAAAAAATTAGGAACATAAGTCAAAGCTAATTTCTTTAAGAATGAGTTTTTTCATAACAGCATCAATTTTAAAAAGGCAAAAGGGGAAATGTTAAAGTTATTAAATTGGGTTATACATGAACATTCAACAAAAATAATTTTTGCTGAATTCCACTTAATTAAGTGGTTATTTTCTAACATATGCACAAAAAACGCACTAATATTTACAGCTCTCCTAACATTGTATTTATGCTGATTAATACGGACAGATAATTGCTTTCCTGTTTGTCCAAAATATTTACTTGGACAAACAGAACATTCGACCGAATAGACTCCCCGAATATTATTACAATTATTGTGAACTAGAATGTTTTTTTATAGTTGACTCGTATTTGAAAGCAACTGAAATGTTAAAGTTTTTTAAAAGACGGGGGAGGTCAATGAAACAAACAGATAACGGTAAAACCAAAACATTTTTAACATTAAAAGGGATAGCAGGAGCTGTATTATAGAACGTCTTTTTTTGCAGAGGAACGACAGTTTAGAAGAAAGGGATGAGAGTAACATAATTTATGGTCAATTTCAAAGATATTGCAGAATTCAGAATCCATATATTCAGGACTACCAACTGGTAAAGCCCGTAAAAACATGAGGAAAAAACGGAACATTTGACTTTGGGACTATGCGCAGAGTAAAAATGAATATAAGAGTTTGAATTAACAGGTTTGCGATAGATTGAGTATTTAAAACCAGTCGGTGTTCTATGCATAAAAAGTTCGAGAAAGGGAAGCCATTTAGACAGAGCATAAGAAACAAAACCAACATAACTTATAATAAGGCGTAAAGGGAAGTTTACTTGACTTGAATTTTGAAACTAATTCAGGGCAGTTTTTAAGTAATAGCCCTACATTTTTATGGAAATCACTATTAACTTGTAGAGTGGTGCAGCCTCGACGGCAATGAGCTGGAGCCAGCCTCACTGATCGGAATGGAGGGGCTCGACAACTCAACCACAATAACCAGTTACTATCGAGGAAACAAAACACTACATCAAAGCCACACGAAAACCTGCTCCCGGCCCTTCCGGCCTTCCAACCACAATCATTCAACGCCTTCCAGAAAACATCTACGGAATATTAACACACATCTACAATGCCTCTCTAGCCTCTGAGTATTTTCCGAAAATATTCAAGGCCTCACACAACATTCTACTCCATAAACAACACAAAGACTCAAAACAACCAAACAGTTACAGGCCTATTACACTCCTAGAGCAACTAGGGCAAAATACTAGAACTCATGATGAATACCCGCCTACAGAGCTTTCTGGAGTAGATGAATTAGTTCTCTCCCTGTAAGTATAACTTCAGGAGGGGTGGGTCCACTGGCTCGGTGATCACTATCGTTCACGACATCATACAAAGAGCACGACAATCATGAAAGAAAACGCTCACTATCAGAAAGGATGTCGAGAAGGCCTTCGACAAAGTGTGGCACGCGGGGCTCTGTTGGAAACTCGCCAACAACACGGAGCTGCATCTCTGCACAAGAATGCTCCTATCGTACTAACTTGCCGACAGGGAGTGTTACATACGTTACAACAACACACTATCATGCCCATTCACGCCACGCGCTGGTGTACCCCAAGGCAGCGTACTGGCACCCACGCTTTTCATAATTTATACAAACGACACTCCACGCCCTGAAGAAAATTGCACACAAGCAAACACACACGCACACTGTCGTACGCAGACGACAAGACCATTATCGTCTCTAGCGTGTGCTCAAATAATACTAAATGAAAAGACAGAGTACCACTAATTTTCAGAAGACACAGGTAACACTATATGGCGCGCAAGACAACTACATGCAAAACATCCAGATACACTATCACATACTCGACCAACATTACCCAGCACCCATAAGACTTACATACAACCCCACAACAAAAATACTCGGGGCAACATTTGACAAGTACTTCACTTTCACACACACTAAAACATCACACAAGCCAAAGCCAAGCGAATGAACAACATACTGAAGAGGTTTTACCCCAGCAGTAAAAAGATGCAGCTACACCTATACAAAACACTAATCAGACCAATACTTACATATGCACCAATTACACTAACGACCGCAAACCCCAGATGGCAGAGGAGCGCACAGCACATACAGAACTCAACTCTGAAGCGCGCCTGTCGCTCTCTTCTGTACACGAGAATGTCGAAAATTAACGACACAAATAAACTCACTCCTCTAAATACATATACCTTCACGAGACTAACCGGACAATTAGAAAAACTCGAGAGAGACCTCATTTACAACCACGTACACCACATACAGTATGGTGCTGCTTGGGAACTCAAATTCCAAGCAGCAAGACAAGACCAGCCACCTGAACCACTATTCACCTGAATAGCAGCATCGCAGTACGTTTCCCTTGATACTGTAGGGACACCGCCGCGCCGAAGTGTCCTAGACACTAAGCCACCAGGTTTCAGCGATCTGGGCAAGCCGTCGATCTAGCAAGATATACACCCTCCCAAACCAATCATCCACTCTCGCCAGTCTAACACCACCACTGTTGCACAATATCGACACATACTTCGCACCGTTGTATAGCCACCGGCCTTTAATCTCCTCCTATCCTCTCATAAGTGTATTTCCGTACCGCTCCTCTTTGACTCGACGATCTCCTGAATACTCAGGAATACCTCTCCTTTTCTTTCTATACTGCTTTGCTTTGCTACTGAAGGCCGCCATTGTCCAAATGATTTCCGAAATGAATAAGTAGCATATACAGTCAGCATTTCAGGAGTTTGGGTACTGCATCGAAGCAAAAATCGAAGCAGAAGGCGATTTCATAGAATAATTTTGATTTAAAATCATTATCGAGACTAATTGCACAAATTTTCATTTAAATATATTTATTTTTTGGTGAAATTTAGTTGTTTTATTAACATAACAAAAACATCCTCAAATTCCCCTCGCCCTTTATATATATATATGATCAATCCTAGACAACGACCCCTGAGAACTTCATTCCTAATTAATGACCCCTAAGAAATTTGAGTCTTAGAAGATGATCCCCCCAAAAAAATTTCAATCTTAGAAAATGACCTCCCCCCAATAAAATATCAATCATAGTTAATGACCCGCAAGAAAATTGTTGGTATATTTAAAATATAATCGGTAAAATAGCTTTTATTCAATAAGAAAAAATACACAAACAAATTAAACAAACACAATTAAACTAACAAAAAGGTAAAATCTTAATCCAAGGGGTAAAAAGAGAAATATGAGGGCAGAAAATTTCAAAGCGACTCAAATCGAATCGATCCTGCTACATAGGTATGGTTAAGTTAAATATATATATATATATATATATATATATATATATATATATATATATATATATATATAATTTAATAAAAACATCATTGGCATGGTGGTTGGTCTCTTTCAAATACCCTTCACCCATTCAAATACAAATTATGTCGATACACATCGACGCAGTCACAACGCTATACCCATACGCAAATCAAGTAAAATATACACTTTCATCCAAACACTCGCACACACACACACACACTCACAGGTACATTTTACGTGTGTGTGTATGTGCGTGTGTGTCTTGCACTTCTTCGCCTCTGAATCTAAACGCTCTTTACTAAAGGAAACAATGTCCGATGCGGATAATGATTTGCAATTTTGGCGCGATGTTTCTTAGTTGTAAGCGCAAATTGCGCCTCGTCATTCGCTTTTGTTTTTGCCGCCATGACATGCCAACCCCCCACCCCACCATCACCACCACCCATAGGAGCGTGGGGCCCATAACTAGTTTGGTTTCTAATTAAGTTTAATCAAACGAAGTCGCTATGGCTTAATTATGACATTCACTTTTAGCACTTTATGTGTGGTTATGTGCGTGTGCGCGCTCAGTACTTGCCTAATTGTATGTGTGTTTACGTGAGTTTAAGTGTATATTGTTAATTTTTCGTTGTATGGGTATAGGCAGGGTGGTTGCTTCTTCTGTATAAAAATGGGCGTACTTTGAATGTTCGATACCGCATGGTGTCTGGGCGATGGTGAATGCAAATTTGAGTCAGGGATGGGGGGGGGGAGGTGCAGTTTGGAGCAGAAGTTTAAATACACGAGTCTGCTGTAACCTTTTTAATTATTAACTCGATTAATATTTGATTAATTTCTGTGTTATAGTAAATGTTTTATATTTATTACCAGAGTAATACAAAAAGTCCATTTGAAATGTTCAGGACTCCGAAAAAATATTATTTCATCGACATTACGAAATTGAACACAGAAAAAAGGTCTGCAGACACAAGGGAAAAAATAACAATTATAATTTTGTCGCATTGCCACTTGTTAGCAATTACAGTTGTCAATAGTTTTTCATAGTTTTTATAAACTTACAGCATTCTTCACTCTAAATTTTGCTCCATTCCTATTCGTTGGGTTCTTGTGCTAGATGTGTTTTTTTTAATGAAATCAACATATTTCCATGAAGTTCAGGAGTGGTCTTTATAATGATCATTTCTAAATATTATTTTGGGAATCTTCACACCATATCTTTGCAAAAAGGCCGTCGTATGTTTTGAATGGCTGTCCAATTTCAGTTTCAGTTTTCTTTAAAAATAGACTAATAAACCTTTTTACTCATTGTTATATTGATCTTAACAACTGTTCTTCTAACCCTTAGCAGTAATGGAAATCCCATAACCATTCCTTACGGTTAGAATAGTCATTTTGGATTAATTAAGGAATGCGCAATTCTAAGCCCAGAATTGAACGCGTGCTTTAGTTGGGTAAAATTGAAGTGCACATTCCTCATTTGATATAGTTTAGAGTTTTCATTAATTTCGCTTAAGTTTTGGCTCCTATCAGAAATTTAAATGCGACAGGAAAAATCCTAAATGGTATATGGTTTCTATGATGATGCTTTTCAAGCTTTAATCCATGAAAAGATACTTTGATTTCATCATTTATTTTTACAGCAAAAAAAAAAAGGAAATGAAATGAAGTCTAGTCATTGTTATAAAGTTTTAAGCAAAATAACATTCTAGAAGTATGGATAAATGCATTTAGTGGTGGCAAAACAAGGTTAGATTAATTGCATTCTTATTTTGAAAATACATTTTAAATAAGATGAATGACAAAGGATGAGCATATTTTTGCAGTTGATAAAATTAAAATGAGCATTCTTTATATTGTGTTGAGGTTGTCATCCTTTATTTGATCCGGTGTTTTTTGGAAGAAGGGATTCACAGCTTTCCCTCAAACAAGTCTTTTCTAATTATATCTAAGTTGTTCGACTTTGGGTTCGTTGAGCTATAATACTTTATTCCATAATATTTTATCACGGTCACCGTGCCTCTTCGTAAGGGGAATCCTCACGGCAAGGTTAGTTTTTACAGATTACATATATGGCTTCCTTCTAGACCGGTAACCCTCAGTGACATTTTGGTGTAGGAATCTCTTTATTCTCGTCTCTGAAACATTAGTGTCGAGTGCAGAAATACCTTGACAAATTTGCTACTCTTAGTCGAGTGAGAATATGAGTCAGTGACTATTTGAGTTTCCTCCTACTTCTTGACAGAGTTTTCACTGTTTCAGTAGCCCTTTATCTGCGTCTATACAAGTGTTTCAGAATGGGATAAGACGCCTTCTCATGTCTTGACCATGTTTCTAGCTTTTGCTCATTCTGAAGAGATTTGGCAAAAATGTAAGCTAACAACCGTATGAAAAAGGACTTCTGTACACTCAATTTGATATCGTAGCTTATTTTAAGAAGTTCCTGAAGATAAATAAAGTTTGCTTAAATGTCCTGGATGATTTATTGAATAGAAATTTAAATTTAAATTATGCGATTTGCGGAAATTTAACAGTTGTATGTATGCATATAACTATACAGATACATATACGATCATATTAATTTAGATGCATATATGTTTGCATTTAATAGCGCAAAATAGACATAAGCACTAGGACGGCTACAAATCACGGGTTGTATACTGTATAAACCAATTCCAAACAGCTTTATCATGAACGATGCCTGCAAACATTGGACGCTATTGATGGGTGAATTTAAACCTCTGATCCAAACTGTACATTTAAATGGGTAATTGATATGGTCACCATGGGTGTGTACTCTTTTGTGTATGTGAGAAACATGGGTTTTATCTAACATAAATTATACCTTTCAGTGCATTAATATTCAGGTAAACGAACATCGTTTATTGACGATAGATCAAGCGTCCCTAATCAAATATTTTAGACGGTCAGCCTTTTTCATAAAATCCTGGACCTTTTATCAGCCCATTAATTTTATTTTAATTATAAAATCTAAAATTTGTAATTAAAAGAGAAAGTACTTATTAAAACATGTTAATGATAGTGAAACACTGCAATAAAGTTGAATAAATTAACTTTGCCTGTTTAATGATCATCTAGCATCTTTACTGGAAGGAAATGGTGATCTTTGAAAAGAGCACTAATATTTAATTGTCCATTATAGGGTTTTGCCAGAATTGTGTTACACTCATTTTTTTAATATTTTTCGAGAGGTTTATGTGTGTGATAGAAAAGGTTCCATCGAACACACAAAGTTCTACTTTTCGAGCAATGACCTTTTTTTCACCATTTTTGTGTTTCTTTGTGTTTTTTCATTTTTTTCTGATCTGTACGCTATTTATAGACTTTTGTAACAATCGCATTCTCAATATACAACTGAATAGGGTATGGTAAACTACATCACAAAACTAGTCTTGTAAATTAAACTTTTGGCTCCTATATATGGTCGTTCATCGAAAATAATTTCCTCGTTTTGTTGAGATAGCTACGACATGGTGACAACAGTATAAAACACATGAAATGATCGGTTAAAATCTTTAGTTCGAGTTTGTTGGTGAAAATTACTTCTCTACTCTTAATCGGTCCTATAACTTCTCTTATGGGTTCTCTACTATTAACATAACTATAGTACAGCTTAGGTTCGTGTTTGAAATTAAGTGTTTGGAAGCCCTTTTTCCAAATTCGTTCCGCCGTCCTGACGCTTAGTTTGACCAGGCTACGATATTAATGCATTTTTTTATTATTTTGCTGTTCATCTATGGAACTCTTCGATTAATGGGTTTCTGTCCCCTTACTTAACTAGCTCAAAATCAACAATGACTACGCTTCTCTGTATTTCAAATGCATATATTGAAGTTGGAGCGACCTAAAAGTGGAATTAATAACTGGTCTCTTTTGCTGTCTTGGAAACTGACCAAGTTAATTCCATTTGTCTACAGTGACTTATCTAATTTAAAATTTTCCTTAACTATTCGACTGTGGTAAAAATGAAATCTAATGTTTTGGTCTCGCTTCTTTTCCTTGACCTTTCCTTCTACATCCGATGTATTCGCTATTTAGTTAATATTTTGTAAGTAAAGATTTTAGCATATTACTATTGTATTTCTGTTAATATAAGAGGAAAAACAGTCTAATAGCTTGCTATCTTCGTTTTTGGATTGAACTGGTGGTCTATAAACGTCTGCGATATTAATTTTAATGCCGTCAGAGGCAAACTTCGCCAATATTAGTTTCACCTCCACGTTATTTTCTACATCTACACTATCGAGTTTATTTCTTCTTTTGAATTAAAGCAGCAAGCTCTCACATTCTGGAGAAAAAGAAGGAGAATAAAAATTGGATTTACAAAGTAATCTTCACGTAACAAGTCCAAGGCCCTTATCTCAATTTTTTTTAGTTTCTTTGAACTTAAATAAGGATTTCAATCACACAATTTCTGTGTTTATTCCTTTTAACAGAAGTATTTTATTAAAAAGACGTCGACTTCAGCCATTCTAGCCCTCGGATCCACTTCAAATGTGGATTTCCAACAAGAAAACTACGCTAATCATAAACAATTTCTCCCAAGTCGATTCTCATCTTTTCCTTTTCACATGCCCGTACAGCCTAAGAAAACTTTTGGTCACAACCTTATTCATATATATGTACATGCATCTTAGACATTTGTTCTTTACTCTATCCTTCTTTCTCATTCTAAATATCACTGTTAAATCTCTCATTTCCACTGCCCTTCACTCTCCATCTTGTTTTCACATGCTATTGTCTAGGCAATACCTATATACCATGCACTAGGGTTATGACAAGCATACTCTCATGCAACTTCGTTACACATTCCCTACTCAAATTCACCTACATTTTGATTGCTCTCGAAACTTTAATACCATCCAAAACCTTGTTATCACAGTTTAACTTATCCGCACCACTCTTATCCACGATCCTCCCAAACATCACTCATACTTACTCAGCACACCACGGACTCTATCACAGCACCACCTCATACTCAATCACAAATGCTATACCGTACTTTCTGCATTTATTTTATCTCCTTCTTCGAACACACTACTCCGTCTCACCATTAACTCCCAAACCTTCTCACTTTCAACATCTAATAACAAATCATAAACTTACAACATATCATCCATCCCTCATACATTAAAGCATTGACATAAATTCTACACTTCTTCAGTGTTTGTTGCTCTCGACTCTCGATTGATAGAGAAAACCAAATTCAAGAATTGCTTGCAAGTTTTATTAATAAGCTACGTAAAACTCGGCAATGCAGTCAATTATGATCAGTAGCTATCCGTATTCCTTTATATTTTACTGAATGGTATTTAATTGTCCAGTTTCACAAACACGAACGTGCAAAAAAACGTGTAAGTCTCCAAAGACTGAAATAATGAATTTTTCTTTTGAAAGACCCTCTCAAATAACTCAATTAAAAGTTAATTAAAACATACGAGTGAAAATATTACAACCATGTTTAACAGTCTAATTTCTTCGTCTCTTGTCGTTTGCCCTTTGCTAAAGGGTATTTTTCGCATTCATTTCGTGTTGGACTATGATTTGTTATTTATCTTTAAATTCTTCCGCGTCACTATAAATTCATTCCGAGAAATATTCGCAAGAAATAATCCTTAGGGAATTAAAGCTGACATGATTGCTGAGTAGCGTGTGTTCAGTTTGAATTGTGGAGTAGATTCTCAAAAAAATCAACTGTTCTTCGTATCATCCGATGCGTAATTGAATGTCTCTGGCCTCGGTGGGTTGGCAAATGGCAAAAAAGGACCAGTATCAAGGCCTTGGGCTTATCCGAGATCACGAATAAGGTTCCTCGAAGCCTTTTGTTGTCTCTTACCTTATTCATTATCTTATCCGGCGTTTGGTCAATAAGATATCCAAGCTGTGAGATGATGGGGAAGATATTACTGATTACTGTTCGCTTCAATAAATAAGACACAAGCGACCAAACTTGCCCAGATTGCTCGATTGGCAGAGTAATTAAAAGAGACGCTTAAAGTCGAGACGACTTGAACTTAGATCGAAGGTGAAGATCATTAATTACTAGCAATCACTACGGTTAGTACAAATATCAGTAGTTACCTTAACACTAGATCGGGCACGTCTGGGAGACGATCCTCATCCACGCCAAGCAAGTTACTGCATCCAAATAGACCAATCTAACAACCTTGAAAAAAAATGTATCAAGAGGATATTTTAACCTTCACATTTTCACTCGCAATACACCGGGTCATTGGCACCCACCCGTGGGGAGGGGGGGGCGGCGAGCTAAATCTTACAATAGTAAGGTGAATCAATGTATGCAATGATAGTAGCCGGTTACAATAGCAATGATTTCTTTTTTTTGAGGGGGGGGGGTAGATTGATATACTAAATACAGTCGCTTGCTTGGCGTGGAAGAAGAGCATCCTCCAGGTGTGTCCGATGCCGTATGAAGATGGCTACTCATTGATATACGAACTGAATACGATCACTGCGTATATTGCAGTTACTTTACAATTGTCAGCATCGATTCCAAGGTACTGCATCACGATTCTTTTCACCTTGACTCACGCAAACGAGAGAAAATTACCAAATCATTTCCTCATTTAATGTCCTCAAAGTGCTGAGGCATTGCACGTTTCCAGTAACGTTGGGGAATGAGAAAATTTACTTGAACAAACCTTATTAAACTGAATATTCGATCTCTATATTCGATTTATTTTTCAAAGGGAGTAAAGTTCAATTGTAACTATTTAGAGCCATGAAATGACCTATAGGGCCAGGGGCCATATGTTTATTAACCCTAGTGATTTCAAATGTGCCATCGGACTTGGCGCTGGCTGGCGCCATCTAGTGGCAGAATCCTCATTTAGCCATTTGAACCATGGGAAACCATCAAGGCAATAACCATTTATCATCTTATCACAAAACGCCGCTGGTCATTGGAGGGACTTTCCTTCTTGTTTGCCATTCCAGTGGCCAGATAGGGTTGCGTTTTTGCGCAGAAGTACATATTTTTTTTAGATACTACGCATTGATAGGGTTCATATTGAAATTAAAATAAGTCCGCCTTAGCTTCTCCCGATGTGACCAGAAACCATGAATTTCACACATTGGCAACATTAAATTAAAACTTAATTCACATATTGGTAACCCTCGATGCAAGCATTTATAAGAGCGCTGAATTTGCTCCAAACCCAACACACACACATCAGAATTCTCCGTGAACTCTACAACCTAAGAGAAGTCTTAGCCTGCAAAGAAGGAAAAGTCGAGGGAAAGTCACCTCCAAGACCACTCCCGTTCACCAGCTTTACCGAGGACGATACGATTCACCAAGCTACGAGATACCCCCTAGACCTAAATAGGACCTTCAGTCACCCCCCTGCCCCCGCCCCCCGAATAAAAATTCCTTTATTACCCAGCCACGTCATCCTGATATGACGTGCTAAACGTTCCCTCCCCCCCCCATCGCTGCTCCGCCGTGATGTCTGGCTCCGTGAACGTGACTTTGCACATATAGCTTCGTTGCAACTATGCCGTTCTACTTAGAAAAGGCATAATTGAAAACTCTGGGGAAAGGAGGTCTGAGGCTTACCCCGCTGCGGAACCCAGAGGAAGAAGCAACCTGGATCAGGATTCAGTTACAAACGCTGGGAGGCATAGCAACCTACCCTGCGGCCACCGTCCAAGACTACAGAGGGAGACACTACCGTCTCTGTGAGATGTCGGACGTAACTGTCAAATACCCAAAACCCAATAGAGGGGGCGGCACCCCGACTGAAGTCAGTTGATTCTGGCTTCGGTCATCATTAAGTCCGCCATGTTTTTACACCCTCTAAGGAGCCCATCCAGGTCCATACTCATCCATCACCCTTCACCACATCCGAGTCATGTTCACGGGGTCCTCATCTGCGGGGCGGGGGTTCGCCCAAATCAAAAAGAGTAACCGTATAAATCAAATGGCAAACAACTCTCACTTAATAGTAACGCATACCACCGAAACAACACCCGCCACAATCGACCACCACACACTACTCAACCTAGACTCCACTCACGACACCCCGATCACCAACATTATAAAACTACGCACAGGCCACAAGCTCTTCTTCCGCTCACAGGAGGACGCGCTTACCTTCCATGAAAAAACTACCACCACAATCAACACACACAACCTCAAAACAAGACTCGCTGACACTATACTAAAGAGATACCAGATTCGAGTAACAAGGACCAACCCTTTGTGGTTGGCCTTCACAAACGATGACCTCCGCTCACATCTCCGACAGGAGTACGGAAAGGAGGTCATCAAGGACCTGTATTTCAACAGGTCGAAGAACTGGGCAGTGATCACACTGTCCAGCGACACCACTAAAAACATGCTGCTAGACCAAGGTATCAAGGTCTGCGGCACCCTCACAAACCCACAATACATAGAAGAACAACATACCATAAGACCTACACAATGCCACCGGTGCTACAAGACCGGACACAACACCAACACATGCTCAGCAGAATAAGTCTGCTCAAAGTGCAGTGTAGTGGAGCACCACTACACGTCCTGCACCTCCACCACAGCCCTCTGTGCAAAGTGTGGCGGCGACCACGTCGCCGTTAACCCCCGTTGCCCTTACCTAAGTAAGGCCCGCCATGACGCCGTGGAGGCTATTCGGCGCCCACAACAAAATACACACACAGCCATACACTCCGCCCCCGCCCCCCTCCCCTCACCAGAACATTCGCCGCAGCTGCCGGCGCAACGCTGCCTGCTCCCCCTGCCCTACCCCAGACGCACTCAACCCCCCCTTCAGCAACTACACCTCACCCACACATCCCATCCCCCCCACCCCAGCACACAACATTCAGAGACCCCCACTACTACCAACACCCACACACCACACAACCCCCCCACTTTACACGCCCCCCACTCTACACGCCCAACCCCACCCCACACCACACAAGCGACAAAACAAAAACAAAACTACACCTGGCCACCCTGCTATCAGCAAAAGACATGTCGAGGGGCGACCCTCGCTTATACGCCAAACTACTTAATACACTATTCGCCTCCAATGGCATAGAGCAGATCACCTTCCCTGAGAAGGTGTTCACTCTAATAGACGAGCACATAAGCAGACCCGCACTCCTCCCCACCCCGATACACACCTCCCTACCGGGAACCACTGGCCCCCACTTTCATCACGCTCCCCCCCGCCGCCTGTCCTGTCCCTGCACCTTACTTAGCCACTGCTCCCGCCTCTCTCCCAACCACCCCTCCTGCCCGCACCCCTTCCACCTCTTTATCAAAACCCCGCCTTCCTTTCACTGCCACCACCCATCTCCCACCCATCCATGCCCTCTCTCCCACAGCTCCCACCGTCTCCCCAACCCCCACTCTCACTCAGTTCACCATACCCCGTGCCAATCCAAAAAACCTCACCCCAAAGCCCCATCCGCCCACACAGGCACGGGACAAACAACCCCCATCCCCACCTCTCCTGTCGTTTCCACTCCTCCCTCGCTCCCTACTCCTCCTTCCACTCCTTCTCACTCCACCCCTTCTCACTCCACTCCTTCTCACTCCACCCCTCCTCCTTCCACTCCTACACCTCCGACTCCTTCCCCCTCAACCCCCCCTCCTTCCACTCCTTCTCCTCCGACTCTTTCCCCCTCAATCCCACCTCCTTCCACCCCTCCGCCGACCCAACCTCCTCTCTCCCCCCGACACCCCTCCTCTGATAATCTGTACCTCTCCAACTATCTCTAGCCCTTCATCCTCCAGCTCAACGCCACCCACCTCCACAACAAACTTCCCCCACCAAGACTCTACCCCCTCCAAAGCCACCACTTCGACATCCACGCCCACAGAACACACTCCTCCATCCACTAAGGCTCCCCCACACAACAACACCGCCGTGACCCACACGAAACAAACATCTACATGAGTCAAGGCACTCGCTCCTCACGCCTCCTGGGCAATTACCAAGGAGAAGGGGACGATACCAGGCAAGTCAGCCTCCCGCGCACTCCGCCCGCGACAATAGGTCGACTTAGCCTAATACAGTTAAACGTACGCAGCTGGCACGGTATTTGCCATACGGTCGCCAACTGGGTACTCAACACACAAAGACCCGACATAATACTCCTGAACTGCACCAGCCTACACCCTCCCAACAACAGACTCCGCATTGCAGGCTATCACACGTACCTATCTCCACAGGCGCGGCACCTAGGAGCTGCGATCCTAGTAAAGCGCAACATACACCACTCATTCGTCAACACACATGACACCTCCTTTCTAGCCTGCAAAATTGACACCAGCTCTGGCCCCATAATAGTGGCCACTCACTACAGACCACCACGAATACAGCTAAACTTAGAAGTCCCACTCCGGGCCCTATCAAACCACAACCTACCTATCTTCTTCGTGGGGGACCTCAACGCTTTCCACCAGACACTCCTTTCCAACAACACGAACGATGCGAGAAGTTACTTGGCCAGTGCCTTGCGGCGCTACCGCTGCGAGCACATCGGCCCTGCCTTTCCCACGTTCTTCGGTCCGCACGGAGGCACCACATCCCCGGATGTGGTCTTCCACAACGACCATGCCACACGATTCTACACTCACATAGCACCCGGTCCCCACATACTATCTTATACATACCGATATGCCTTCTCATATCCACATCTCCCATACTCATCCCCACATCACCTCTATAAGACTACAAGAACACAAACTGGGCAGAATTCAGGAGTCATATCCACAAACACACCACATAACCTCGACCTGGAGGACACCAATCCAGGACTAATAGACCACCACTGGTGCTCACTTCTAGACACCATCACCACCGCACGTAACCTACACTCACCACGCAAAAACTACACCTGCATAAAACACTTCACATCTCAATACACACACAGAGACTCATCACACATTACAATAACCACTACACCAGAGGCCCACGACAACACAACATAAACCAACTACGTGCCCGCATTCTTCAGTGCGGGCAGCTAGACAGGAACCGGCAGTGGCGTGAGGTCGTCCGCATTGCGGACAACACCTGTTGCATGGACCCTTCCTTCTTCTGGCGGCACGTTTAAAGGATGCTGGGTACTGAACCATTCAAACCAATTACACTCAAAATAAACAACCACACACTCACAGACACTAACGACATCCTCGACGCATTCAGGTCCTATTGGGACACAGTACACACGCACAACCCGCCAAAACAACATGCGCAGGAGCACTTCCAGGAAATCCAGGAGTCGTGTCGGGCTCACGCTCACGAGCTAAGGCCTGCCCCCCTGATACGAATGGAGGTGCTCGATTACACGTCCACACTAACCACTCCAATTACCGTCGAGGAAACAAAACACTACATAAAAACGACACCAAAACGCGCCCCCTGCCCATCCGGTCTACCAGCCACACTCATACACAACCTCCCCGCAGACATATATCCCACACTTACACATCTATTCAACGCCTCACTAGCCTCAGGCCACTACACCAAAATTTTCAAAGTCTCTCACAACATACTCCTACATAAACAGCACAAAGACCCCAAACACCCAAACAATTACAGGCCTATTGCTCTATTAGAGCACCTAGGCAAAATACTTGAACGTATGGTCAACTGCCGTCTACGGGAGTTCCTGGAAGAGAGGGACTGTTTCTCACCCATCAATACGGGTTCAGGAGAGGCAGGTCCACTCAAGCGGCCGTTACCATCGTTCACGACAGACAGAATACAAAAGAAACGACAGATACACCAAAAGACTCTCCGTCAGTAAGGACGTGGAGAAGGCCTTCGGTAAGGTGTGGCACGAGGGACTCCGTTGGAAACTCGCCAACAACACGGAGTTACCTCTCTGCACCAGAAGGCTTCTTTTGCACTAACTCCCTTGTCATGGCTGCCCCATCAGATACAACAACACCCTATCAATACCCTTCACACCACGCTTAGGCGTTACCCAAGGAAGCGTACTGGCACCCACACTCTACATCATGTTCATAAACGACACCCCACGCTCACCAGAAAACTGTGTTCACACATACATAGTGGCCTACGCCGATGACGAGACCATTCTCGTCAGCAGCCGAGCTCCTGAAGAAATCGCGCTCCACGCACAAAGAATACTAGACGAGAAGACAAATTACGAGGATAAATGGCTGATTGCTACGAATCCCCAGAAGACACAGATGACACTCTACGGCACTAGAGATCACTTAATGCACAACCTACAAATCTACTCACACACACCAGACATGATCCACCAAAACCCAACAAGGCTCGCATACACTCAGCGCACCAAAAATCCTGGGGGTAACTCTCGACAAATCCCTCAGGTTCAATTTACACCAGAACATAATACAAGCAAGAGCCTCACGCACAAACGCATCGCTGGGTAGGTTCTACCCTGCGAGTAAAAAACTAAAACTACACCTATACAAAGCACTCGTGCGTCCCATTCTCACGTACGCCCCACTGTCGCTCGTAGCAGCGAGCGACAGGTGGAAGCGAAAGGCTCAGCGCATTCAGAACTCTGCTCTGAAGCGCGCTTGCCGTTCGCCGCAGTACTCGAGTACTCGAGAATGGACGCACTACATAACAACAACAAACTAGCTCCTCTCAACACTTACGCTCATACCAGACTCACGAAACAACTCGACAAACTCACCACAGACCCACTTTACACCTCGCTACACGTGAGAAGGCCCACGAACACCCGCCGCCCGTACCGTTCTTCGCAAAAACCAATAGGCATCATGAATAACGCGTTTCCGGATGAGCAGTCAGCCTCTCCCTCCTGACTTGCCCCCAACCCTCGCCCAATCAATACCACATAACCTACGCCCTCACAACATCACATCGCTTTGGTGTATAGCCACCGACCTATCTACTCTCGCTGTCCTTTTCGTAAATGTTTTCCGCAACGCTCCTCTCTGACTACCTGACTGCCGTATCGCATACAGCGGTCCCTCTCTGTTCTTTCTATACACAAAAGTCAAGTCTCCAAACCCCATTTGTAAAGTGTTCGTGATGATGTTGTCGTGTGCTTTTTGCGTATTTAGTTTTGCTAGGTTTTTAAATTGTGTACTATTTGTTCCTGAGGCGCGAGTGAAGCGAGCTGATGGGTCCCCGTAATGGCAACCCATAACTCGGCTCGATAACGTCTTCCAGTAACCAAACGCCGTTTTTAGTAGTAAAAAAACAGTACTAGTCGTGCTTTAAGTCATTTCAGTCATCATTTACTTTTTCGTTTTGTCGCGGAAAGCAGTTATTTTTAAGATAGTATCACTGCAAATAGAGCCGTACTCAGAGTGCTAGTATCTTGAAAATAAGTGCTTTCCGCGCTTAACCGAAGCCGTAAATAATAATAATAAATATTTATAATGCACACTTCAGGGCTGTTAGCCCTCACAGAGCACAGGTTGTGTAGAGAGTGTAGAGAAAGTTTACAGGAAAGAGAAGGCAATTCTGAAGAGATGAGTCTTCATGAGACGTTTAAAAGTAGCAAGGGAGGGAGAGGATCGGACTTCGGCAGGAAGAGCATTCCAGAGTCTAGTAGCACAAGCTAAGAAGGAACGGTCACCCATCGAGCAGAGGACAAAACGAGAAGCGTTCAGGAGGGAAGCGAGGTTAGACTGGAGTGCCCGAGGAGTTTGACGACGGGAGAGGGCAGACGAGAGATAAGGTGGAACCTCGAGGTTTAGGGCCTTGTAGGTGATGAGAAGAGTTTTATAGTGGGTATGGAAGCGAATAGGTAACCAGTGTAGCTCCTGTAACAGAGGCATCGAAGGAGAGAACCCTGGCGGCGAAGGAGGAGACGGGCAGCATAGTTTCAAACTAGTTGTAGGGGGCGAAGTGACAAAAAAGGGAGATTCACTAGAAGAGAATTGCAGTAGCCTAAGCGTGAGGTGACGAAGGCATGAATAGCAGTCTCAAGGCTAGGTCGATCAAAATGGAATCGAACACGCAAGAAGTTGCAGAGGAAATCGAGGGAAGACTTACAGATACGATGGATGTGCGGTTTAAACGAGAGTTGCTCGTCGACATTGGTTTCCCCAAAGTTAAGGGAGGGAAAGAGAGCTTTAGATTTCTCCACCATCGAAGCGGTACCAACAAGGAGAACTTCAGTTTTGTAGTGGTTAAGTTTGAGAAAGTTGGCAGACAGCCACTCGTTTATGGAAGTGTAGGTTTGGTAATTGATTGAGAGAAGGACACATGGGATGATGAAAGGTATATCTGAGTGTCATCACTATAAAGGTAGAAGGACAGGCCCAAATCGCGAAGAAGGGAGCCAAGGGGAAGTAAATAGATGTGAAAGAGGAGGGACCAAGGACTGAGCCCTGAGGCACCCCAAAATGAATGGGGGCGAGCTCGGAGGAGAGGTTATCAAGCGCGACCGACTGACTGCGGAAGGAGAGGTATGAACGGAACCAAGCAAGTGCGGTGCCCGAGAGACCAAGGAAAGTTTGAAGACGATCAAGGAGGATAGTGTGGTCGATAGTGTCGAAAGCAGAGGAGAGGTCTAGGAGGACTAGAATGGACGTACAACCCCTATCGGCAGCTCTACGTAAACCGTCTGAAACATTAAGAAGAGCGGTTTCAGCAGAGTGATTCGCTTTGAACCCTGATTGGTACGTTTCATCGATATTGCAGTTATAAATATGGTCATTAGGGCGAGGGAAAACCACTCTCTCGAGGATCTTAGAGAGGAATGGAAGCTGTGAGATAGGGCGATAGCTAGATGGTTCAGAGGGATCAAGGTGTGTTTTTTTAAAGATAGGACGAACTGAGGCATGTTTGAAGGAAGAGGGAACCACCCCTGTGGTAAGAGAAGTGTTAAAGAGATGAAGATTCAGTGGGAGGATAGCATGGATAATTTGGTGGAAGAGTTTGGGTGGAAAGACGTCTTTAGGGGATGCATATTTGTTAGAGCGTGAGATCAGGGCAGTTACTTCCTTAGAAGACGCCCAAGTGACGACGTTAAGTGGCAATGGAGTATGATCGGGGATAACAGCATGAGCTTGTTCAGACGACTGGGGTAGTATGGCGCGAAGGTTAATAACTTTATCAGAGAAAAATTTAGAAAGAGTAGAGGGGTTGATGGGAAGAGAGGTCGGGGAACTGGGGCTAGGCGAGGAAAGACGAGAGAGGAGACGAAAGATAGTCCGAGGGTCATTCTTGCTCTCAGAAGAAAGTTTGCGTGAATGAGCCTCGCGCGCTGATTTTAATTTTGAAGAACAAGTCGAAGTAGCAAGGCGATAGGCAAGTGAGAGGGAGGTAGTGTCCTGCCCACGGGAGCGTGCTTTACGGAGGGCACGTTCTTAGGCACGTAAGGACCTCCTTGAACTAGGAGTTCCATGGTGAGCCAAGGGGCGCGGTCGGTGATGGCGGTTTGAAGAAAGAGTGATAAGAGGGGCGTGCACGTCAAGGCAGGAGAGTAATGATTGGTGCAGTGAGTTTAAGGTTTGGGCAGGTCAAACGGTAGTATCAATAGGAGGTAGGGCAGAAACAATATCGTTAAACAGAGAAGTAGTACCAATTGACCATAGTTGCCGGAAAGAAGTAGGATCTCGGGACGAGCAAGGAGGTAGGTGGTAGGGAATATAGAATTTAAAAATGACCAAGAAGTGGTCGGAAATCGTATTAGAAAGGTCAGTTACTGTTAGATTAGATATACGGAGGTTCGAGATGATTAAGTCAAGGATATTACCATGTATATGTGTTGGGGATGACACATGTTGTGTAAGAGAGAAGAGGTCGATGATGTCAATGAATGCACAAAAAGTTTCATTGTGGCTAGGAAGATTAAAGTCACCAAGGATAAGGAGAGAACCAGTAGAGGATAGGTCGGAGAGTAGGTTACTGAACTCCTCGAGAAATAAGTCCGGAGACGAGCTGCAAAGGCAGGAAAGAACCACCTAAGTCAAAGCGTGCACAACACGTGAGACAGCAATGAGAGACTCAAATGAGGCTAGAGTCGGGGAGGGGAGAAGATTCAGGGAGAAGGATGAGTTGGACGACTAGAATGACTAGACTAGAATGCTTAAAACACCATTAGTACTGTTCTTACTATAAAAAAACCAGTGTAGCTCTTCTGAAGTTTCTCCGAAGATTTTTTGAGCGCTTTCAGTTTATATACGAGATAGAGGAAGGGTGAGAGGGAAGGAGAGAGATAGAGACATAGGGAGGGAGAGATAAATGCACAGAGAGATACAGAGTGTTATATATATATATATATATATATATATATATATATATATATATATGCAGATTTTCGCCTTTATTAATTTTCTTTGGAAACTTTACATTTTTCTTATTATCTTATTTAGTTCATCTTGTGGATGGTAAACAACTTCTGCTACGCTCATCTCTTTTTAAATAAAATGTGTCTGGTAAAAACCAAACTTGACTTTAATTGCTGAGCTTTTGATCTATGTGATCATCTTCAGAGTGTCTTTCCTCCTTTATCGGTGAAGAATGGGGGAGTCAGAATGAAAATGGGAATGAAAAAAAATGATGATGATGTATCAAGTGGGGAAATGTGTTGTTGGTATAGATAGTGGTGAAGAATATTTTTAGTTTGTCTTGGTGTAGAGGTCATCTCAAGCTTCTTCCTTTTTCTTCTTCCTTTTTTTCTCCTCCTTCGACTTCGATGGTTTCAGTGTTTTAACTGACTCTTCTTGGTGGTCACTCTGGCGACCTTTTGTTTCATTCGTATTTTCTCATTTATTTTTCCATAGTTTTATTTATTTACTTATTTTTATTATTATTTTTAATATATATATATATATATATATATATATATATATATATATATATATATATATATATATATATATATATATATATATGGAGTCATTTCGGTAAATCTTCTTTGGTAAGTAGGATCATTTTAGCCTGGTTAGGAGTATATCTCGGTTTGGTCTTCCCGGGAGCTCAGTCTTCCGCTTGGGAATAGGGCTCTCCTGGTGACACATCCAATTAGGGGTTGTCGTACATTCAAATTTGCTTCTATAGCCTTTGTAGGACCATATTCAGTGGCTTAAGTATTGCTCTTGCGTGCAGTTCCATCTGCCGTATACGGTCCATTCTGCACGCGCCAGCTATCAGCAGGGTACCTCTGTTCTGGACTCTCTTCATTTGTCTGTGAGAGGTTGAACTAGCTGCTTGTATTACCACTGCTTGGTACACCAGTGTTGAGCGCACCAGGGCAGTGTACACTTTTTGATGTTGTTGGCGCTGTGGCTTCTGAACCTGAACAGTTTTCCAAGCTCTCTTTCGGCTAGGAAGATTCGGTTGTTGATGTGCGCCTTACACCCTGTTGAGGCGCTGTGCAAACCCAGGACTTTACCCTCGTCGGAATACGGGTAAAATTAATCTTCTCTATAACGTTATCTCGTTTCCGGCGGTTCACTTGAAGGATCTGGAACTTTCGGTGGTTAGTCTTAATTTTCTACCTGTTTTCAAAACGATTGATGTTTTCGATTTCTGCAGCTGTTTTCCTTGCTTGAACTCCAGTGATCCTATATGAACTGGAGATGATCTGAGTGACGTTGTCTGCAAACTGCAGGTACATCACATCCTCCCCGACTGGAACAAGTAAGTCTAATGTGTACACAAGTTATAACAGCGGACTCAGACAGCTACCTTATGGAACACCCGTCTCAAGCTCGAACTCGCGTCCTCTGTAGCTCTCGATCGAGATTAGAGCTTTTCTCTCCATGATGTAATCACAGAACACCCTTTCCATGATCGGGTTTAGCTGGAGGCCTAAGATCTTGAATTGTAGACCTCTCAGCCAAACATTATCGAAGGCCTTTTGAACATCTCGCATCACCACGTATACGTATTTCTCCTCAGCTTTAAAGTGGGTGAGCTTTTCGGTGGGAAAGGCGATAGCTGTATCAGTCTCCCTTCTCTTGCGGAACTCGTGTTGCTGAGGGTTGTGAGCTTCATGCTCGGTAAGCTGGTCTTGTAGCCTGTTAGCTAGAAGCTTCTCGTAGACTTTGCCTACAAACTCAAGGATGGATATTGGCCTGTAGTCCACCAGTTGATAGGGGGTCTTTTTCCATTTAGGAATAAAAGATTTTGGCTATTTTAAAACCATCAGAGAAGTAGCCCATATTCAGGGAAGCATTGTAGATGTTAGTGATTCCATGAAAAGTCTGCTGGGGAACATGCAACAAATTGTTTTTAGTGATGCCCGTCCAGCCTGGTGCCTTTTGTTTAAAGGTTTTTACGACTCCCATGACCTCTTCAGGTGTAATTGGTCGGCCATGGTCCGTCATATCCCTCCCTTCGTCAACGTAGGCTCGTGGGTGTGTTTGATGTATAATCTGATTAAGATCTCCAATCAGATGGTCTTCGAATTCCTGGTCGAATTCCGCATCGTCCTCAGGTGTTATTGAAATTTCCTTCCCAAACGTGCGGAACCTTTCCTCCAGGACCGCCGGATCCTCCAAGTAGTCATCGCCCTCTTTAATGCGGGTCTTTCCTCTACTTAGTAGGCATTTTAATTTCCTTACCAGTCACCAAAGTTTGTCGGGGTTCACCTCGCTGTCTACCCTGGCTATAAGGCTATCCCAGATTTCAGCCCGTTGTTGGTTAATAGCCAGCTTTAGCTCATCACGCAAGTGTCGTAGCAGCGAGCTTCGTTCCCGGTTCGTACCTGCTCTTCTGATTTCTTCATACACCTCCCTGTGCTTCCTAGGGATCTCTTTCATCTCCTAGGTCCATCTGGGTTGTGGATGAGTTTGTACCCTGTCATAGGTACACACTCGAGGTCAGCTTTGGTGATAAGGGCTGTTATCCTCTCCAGCTCACCGTCGAGCTCCTCTAGAGTTGTTTCGCTTAGGTCAGCTGGTTCGAAGTCGCCAAGGATTTCTCTGTAGCGTTCACAGTTGGCCGAAGTGTAGCTTTTTCGGAGAGGGACCGGAAGCTGGATCGGAGTGAGTGAGATGGTGGTCAAGATTGCTATATGGTCGCTGGGAATTGTTGGGCCTGTTTCGCTATGGTAGTTGAATGGGAATCTGTCACTTGTCATGATTATTGATTATGTCGAGCTTTGTTGCGGCCCGAGAGGTGATATAGGTCGGGAAATCCGGTCTTATCCTCTGGATGTTCTTCAGTTGCATAATCATTTCTAAGTTATGGCCTTTGTTGTTCGTGTTACCATAGCCAGCCGTTCGGCATATGGCGTTGAGGTTGCCCCCAAGGAATGTCCTTCTGCCGTGGCCGAACAGGGTGTAGAAGTTGTTGAGCGGCAGACACGCTCTTTCAAGGAGGTTGATATGTGGCCACTATCACGAGTTGCCCACTAATGTGGGCTGTTCTATCACCACGAATGACTCGTCCAGTTTTGGAAGGTGCCTGGACGAGAGATTCCTTTTGATTGCAACGGCGGCCCCGTAAAACCTCTCTTGAGAATGATTCTTTGTGACAACTCTGTAGCCCAGTATCTTTATTTGACAAGATGTTGTATCGATACTGTGCTCCGTAATTAAGATGCTGTTGGGGTCGATCACGTGGAATATGTTCCTATACGCGGTTGCTTTTTCCTCTTATCCATTTACGTTATTGAGCGTCACAATTTTCAATATGTTGTTCGGGTTCTCCATTCTTTTTTCTGGCTCCTAGTGTTTCCTGGGGGTGGGACGCTTTTTCCCGTTCCATTTATTCTTGAACTCTGCTGTGGTAAGCTCTTCAAATGTTTCTCTGTAGATTTTAACATTATGATTGAAGAGGGTCTCCTCGATTATTTCGTCTTTGCACTGTGCATCGAACTCCCACTTATAGTATTTCTTTTTGATGCCGATGAATATTTGGTTGGCATCTCTGTCCTTTGGGAAGGGGAACTGCTCTGATGCGTAAATTGAGAGGTTAATCTTGTCAGCATCTAGATTTTGGCCTCCCGTTTTCTTATTTCTCGGTGCCCAACTTTGGGCATGACCTCTGAGTCCGAAGAGTCCGTGGTGTCTGTGGAATCCGAAGATTCCGTTTCTTCCTTCTTCTTTTGGTACTTATTCTTTGGTTTGGGCGTGTTTAGCGATCTGGCCACAGCCTCTCTTTCCTTTCTTACCTCTATTTTCGGATCAGGTCTTTTATTTTGCTACTTCGGTTTCTCGTCCTGTTTTTTCTCTTCTTGAGTCTGTTCTGACATTTGTTTTGGGAGCATTTGTAGTTGAAGGACATCCCCCGATGGGGGCATGAACCACATTTGGTTCATGCCGTTTTTGGCTAGAATCCGGTTTAATTCATTTGCAAATGTCCCTGTGTGTTAGAATTCTGACGTGGACATGCAAGATGCACGTCAAAACTTTTGTAGACTCTTTCGTTTTGTATTTTGAGGTAGGTTTTCTTACTCTCTGTCTCAAAGTAAGCTGCCTTTGCGACGTGAGCGTACGTTGTATTTGCCTTTTTGTTGCCTCTTCTTTAATTTGCTCTTGCTTTCTCCTGATTAATTCTTTTTTCATGGGGCAGGCCATTGCCATAGATCGGTGGCCTTGCCCGCAGTTCGCGCACTTCTCGCGAGGGCTCTGGCAGTTTTACCAGTGGTGACCAGGTTCGCTGCACTTAGAGCATACCTGTCGGGGTGCCTGGCATTTGCGCGTAGTGCGTGCCTCCATTTTGTAGAAACGGAAGGAGAATTGGATAGGATGAAACTCCTTCATCTCGATCTGCTCCCCGGTAATCCTGGAGTTAAAAAGCAGGAGTCCAGACTCCTTCGCTTTCTTGGCCATGGATGTGTCTCCACAGATGATCTTAAAAACGTGGGTATAGTCCGAGTTGTCTCTTTTGTTCTTGAATTTGACAATCTCATTGACCTTCGCCCATTGATGGTTCTTTATAATCTCTTCTTTGATCTCATATTTAGAATACTCGCCAATCCAGGGATCTAATCTCTTGCAGATCAGGCTCCTGTGCATTTGGACCAGGGAAGGGATTGCTGGCTGCAGGCCGAGCTCACGAAGGACCTAAACCGCTGCTACCTTCGTCATGGCTTCCGCATCTTTTTCCGTTTCGCATATAGCGACATAGCCCGTGGGGACCTCTAGTAGCCTGATCATGGCTATTTTAAGTCTTCCATAGACGACTTCAAAGACTTTGTCTCTGCCCGGTCTGGTGTGACCACTGATGGTGCGGGTGGTCCCAGCTTGAGCCATCTTGCCAGAGGATCCCCCGAGGGGCTGTTAACCACTGTAGGGTCACTCCTTCTTCGTGGTGTTTAGCTGATACCAAATTCTTGTGCCCTCTTCTGTGGGTCCAAATTTCATACTTTGAAAATAGAGCGCTTTAGGGGGGGCAACCCCCTTACCGTTGTAAGCGAGCTTTCATGAGCGTGAACTGCCGGATGGAGGGATGAAATGATGATGGGTGAACCCGGGGGCCCCTCACGAGGTGTGATTGTATGACGGACCTTTTGTTGCTCAGCGTGAAATCAACCATCGCTAACCGAGGGTGCCGCCCCTCGAGGGTTTGGGTATCAGAATTGCAGCCCGAATACATAGAGATGGGTGTTACTTCCTTATATGGTCGTCGCTGGGCTCCCGGGGTAGAGTAGGGCCCCTAACCCCAGAAGTTGCAGTCCTGCCCCTTGTCCGCGTGCTAGTGACGCCGAGTTCTACAGTGGGTTAATCCTCCTACTTACTTTCCTTGGCGCCCCCAATTATGCCTATCATAGAGAACGGCATAGTTGGGAAGAGACTAGATGAATGGCAGTTCAGTTCAATTCAACTCACTTACCCCAATGAGGGGGGTGCAGGGGAAGATGAGTTCGACATATGTCGAATAATCAATGCTCTATAAATCTCCTTCTTGAAATCCCCGTAGGGAAATGGGATTAAATATTCACGTTTTTGGCAGTCTCTTTTATCGGCGAATAGTCTCTTTCGAGTATGCTTGCTTTATCCGAAGTCTGACTAGCAAGTCATGGAAAGAATTGAATTGATGAATAGTAGTTGAGAAAAAAAATGGTGTGGAAGATAAGATGATAGATTGTGGGTGAAGAGAGTGTGTAAGGTTTGCCTGGTAGTGAGGGCTACGCTTTTCATTTTTCTTAGATTTTGTTTTTGTTGTCGATGACCTTAAATCCTGTAATTTGTATTGATGTGTGGACCTGATTTTGTGTTATAACGCTCTCAAGTTTTTCTTTTATACTTATTTTGTAACCTTATTTTTAATTTCCTTAACTTCGAACTATTTTTAAAAAATATTATATATATTTATATTAATTTAATTTTGTTTATTTATTTTGTTTGTTTTTTATAATTTTATATATTTATATCCCTAGTAAAATACTTATTTTAAAAGAGATAAGATTTTGAAAAATAATAATATAGTTAATCACCTATTCTGATTCTTCCATACTAATTTAAGAACTTTTTTCCTTAATTACTAGTTATATTGACATATATACATTTATATACATTTATTATGCTTTCATTCAAATACATTCATTCATGTTTGTGAGTGTATTTGTTAATATATATTATGTGTAGTTGTTTGTTCAGTATGATCTCTATGTGAACAACAGTGCCAACTGTTCCTCGGACCATTGTCTCGAGCTGGGAAATTGCCTTATTCTGGTAACTTTCTCCCTTTTATTCGCTGGGATGTTTAGACCCTCAGGTAGTTCGGGTGCCGTTTCATTCAGGATCCTCTCCCATGTTTTTTTGGCCAGACTTTGGGTCGCCAGATTGATTGGTGTCAAGGCGACTCTTCGGGGGAGTTCTCTTTGGGGTATTCGATCGCTCCTTCTAGGCTTCTTGATATAGAGAGTTGTCTTGTTCTGGACTCTTTGCAGGCACTTCAAGCGAGACGTAGTTATGGTTTGGGTCAAGAACTGAAAGGTATATGAGTGCTGCTCGAATATATATGATATATATTTTTATGAGGTTGTTAGAGCTCAGATTTCTAAATCTGCGAAGTTTGTTGAGTTATAACTTCGTCAGATTTTCTCGCATTATGAAGTGGTCGCTATATACGGTGGAGGTGATGTGGAGCCCCAGAACATTTTCTTTTTGGTAATAGGGGAATATTAGCTGCCCTATTGTTACATCCACTGTTTTTCGCGGCCGAGGGCGAGGATCTTGAATTTTCGGCTATTCGTGCGGATCTTCCACTTTCTTTCGTATTCATTTACGTTCCAAATTTCGTTTGCAGTCTCAAGAGCCTGACCTCTGGGATTCCTTAATGTACCAGGGATCACCTGGGGTATATCATCCGCAAACTGGAGATATAATGAGTCCTCCTTTACCGGAGTTGGTAAATCTATTGTGTAGATAAGATAAAGGAGGGGGCTCAGACAACTTCCCTGTGGGACTTCAGCCTAAAGGAGGAACTCTGGTCCTTGGTGCCCCTGTATCATGATCCGAGGGCGCCGTTCCATGACGAAATGCAGATTATTCGTTCCAGTATCGGGTCTAGCTGAAGGTTCATGATCTTATGTTGAAGGCCCCTCAGCCAGACTTTATCGAAAGCCTTTTGCACGTCCCTTAGTACGATGTCAATGTACTTTCCATCCGCTCGGCACTGGTGATTTTCTCGGTTAGGAGTGCGAGTGCGGTGTTCGTTCCGCGCTTCTTCCGGAACCCGTGTTGTTGTGGGTTGTGGGCCCCCTTCTCGTCAAATTGATTTCGAAGCTTGTTGGCTAGGATCTTTTCCAGAATTTTGCAGATGATTTCTAAGAGGAAGATGGGCCTGTAGTTCATCGGCCATTTTGACAACTTTTTCCCCTTTGGGATAAAGATGATTTTTGCCACCTTGTATCCGTCAGGGAAGTAACCAGTGTTCAGGGGCGCATTTGTTACGTTTGTAATGTCCTGGAGGAGGCGTGGGTGAGCATCCTCCATGATCAGGTGTGTTATCCGGTTTATTTCTTCGTCAATATCTTCCAGGATAGCTGCACTTATGTTGGCTGGTTCAAAGCTGCTCCCAGTTTGCTTTTGAAAATCTTTCCTTGAGTGGGATAGGAAGCAGAGTAAGTGCAAAGGAGATGGTGGTCATGATGGAAATATGGTCGCTTGGAACTGTGGGATCAGGCATAGTGACCAGATTAAAGGGGGAGTTGGTCATTGTCAATATTATATCCGGTACTGGCACTGATCTTTCAGTGATGTAGGTCGGAAATTCTAGCCCGGCTCTCTCGAGCCTATCCCAGTCAATGACAAGCTGCAGGTTTCTGCCCCTTTTGTTTGTTCTGATGTAGCCCGAGGCCCCCAGTCTAGCATTGAGGTCACCCCCTATGAATGCATTCATGCGGTGGGCAGTTAGGGTTAGTAGATTCTTGATAGGCAAAAATGGACGGCGTGGTGGTTGGTATGCTTCTGCAATCGTGAGTCCCCCAACAAGTGTAGGGATTTCGACAGTGATGTTCCTTCTTATGGCGATTGCAGCACCGTCGAATCTATCTTGTGAGGAGTTCTTTGCCAGGACGTGGTAGTTCGGGATTTTCATCCGAGTGTTATTCGTGTTGACACCGTGTTCAGATATTAGGATAATGTCGGGAGACGCCCTTCTGAATATGTTGTCATATTCATTCGCGTTCCCCAACTATCTATTCGTGTTTAGCGTTAAATTTTTTAAGGTGTTTTTTATGTTCTCCATGTTTTGTGTCTACTTCTAGAGTGTGCTGCTTATTCCTTGTGCTTTCGGACTTTTCCGTTCTTCGTCTTCTTGTATTCCATGGCCGGGAGTGTAAATAAGGAGGCGCTGTCAAGTTTCACTTTACCCGAGCAGAGTACTGCTGCAACTTCAGTTTCGTCTTCCGATTCTGTTATTGTCCATTTGATTTTCTGATTCTTAATACCTTTGGTGATGTCCGTGAGGGATATTTGTTCAGGAAAGGGGGTCTTGTCAGAAGGGTAAACCTTCAGACCTAGTTCCCTACCGTCGTGCCTCTGCTTGTTTTTCTTATTTGTTGTTCTTTTAGTATTATTTTCTCTTGTGGGTTCGCTCAGGGCACTGTTGCTGTCCGAGTCTGCGTCAGTTGTTGTTTGACGTTCTCTTTAATGGGGTTCGTTTGTGGCAGCTTTCCTCGCTACAATTCTGGGGTCGGGTCTCATGGCGGATTCCTGTGTTTCTTGCCATTGATCCTTGTGATGTGAGTTCGTTATTTCAGCAGGGTTGGGAGACGTGGCTGCAACGACCTCTTCATTTACCTTTGGGGAGAATTGCAATTGTAGGACATCTCCTGAGGAAGAGTTCTCTGGGAAGCACATCTCACTCAGATTTTTCTTCTTGAGCATCATGTTAAGCTCCCTTAAGAACGTGCCTGAATTCGAGAGATTTCTTACGTGAGCATAAACTATGCAGGTAAAAACTTTCGTTGGCTCTTCGTTCTCAAGTTTGATGTAGGTTTTTGTCGGAGCTTGTGTTGGGTGGGACATTTTTGCTGCTTGTGCATACGAAGTTGTCCTTCTCCTCTGTTTTTTCTCTTTCTTTGCAGCTTGTTTTCTTTTGATTATGCTTCTTTTCATGGGGCAAGCCATGGCGTGTGCTTTGTGGCCCTGCCCGCAGTTGACACAATTCTCGTTCTTCATGCAGTTTTTCCACCCATGACCCCTTTCACTGCACCTGGAGCATGTCTCCTCTGCTTCCTGGCAATCTTTTGTGGAGTGCTGTTTCATTTTGTAGCAGGCAAACACATCTGCACCGGCGTGAATTCTCCACGCTCGATCTGGTCCCCACTGATTTTTGCGCGGAAAAGTAACAGACCTTTTCTTTGGCTTTCTGGGTCATCTCCTCGTTGAAGATCACATTAAATACACCGAGTGTACTCTTGTTTATTTCTTCGCTTTCTGAACTTTATGATTTCATAAATTTTCATCCACCTCTGATTGGTTTCTATATCTTCTGTTAATTCCTCCTTCGTGCGGTTACCCATCCATTTTTTTTTTTAATTAAGGGGATATCTCGCGACTGCCGACTAAGGCATAAGTTGCCGTAAACAAACAGCCTAGTTTTAGGCTACTTTAAAAAATTGAACAGGAAACAATAAAAAGAAATAACAATAACAAAGCAATAACAAAAACAATAACAAAAACAACAACAATTAAACCGGGTTAAATGAAAGGGAGAAGGCCGGCCTCCCCCCAAAAGTCAATAAGTCCACCAGTCAAAGTACACGCACTCGTCCCGAGTACAAGGGACAGGCGGTAGCGACCCCGCCCATCCCGGTACCGGGACAGGTGTCGTGCGCGAAGATCACCCAGACTGGGACATTCGACAAGAATGTGCCGAACAGTCTGAGGGACGACGCAGTCGTTGAATAGGGCGCAGGCAAGCGCTCCATCAAATAGCGATGCGTCACACGAGTGTGGCCGATTCGGAGACGACAGAAAGCAGCCTGAAGCCGCCGCGGCATTGGGGGATAGGTCCATGGCAACAGTCACGCCGCAATGGCACGCAACTTTAAGTTCCCTTCGACCGTCTCGTATCTTCTTTGCCGAGCAGTCCGAAGAGCTGCCCGTATTCCTGCCATGTAGTCAGTGTGAGGAAGAGCGAAACGCTGGTCCGGTCGCAGAGTCCTCGCGGACTCTTTGGCGCCCTCATTCCCCGCAATTCCTACATGTCCAGGAACCCAGCATAAGATAATCTCGACATCTGCCCGGCTCGCCAAAACCGTGGCGTCACGGATTTCGCGAACCAGGGGATGCAGAGATTCCAATGCCCCGAGAGCACTCAGGGTGCTTTGTGGGTCGCTATAGATCACAATTCAGTCTCCGTACCGGGCACGAAGCGTAATCTCCCGTACCGAGTGGTGTATTGCCACCAGCTCGGCCGTGAAGACAGACGCAGCGCCTTGTAGAGCCCCACTGACTTCAAACAGAGGGGATACGGCGTGGAAGCCGACCCCCTCTTGGGACTTGGAGCCATCCGTATACACTGGAACGGTACCAGCGTGACACGATGTGTGCTCCAAAAAGGTCGAACGCAATACTCCCGGCGCAGTACAAGCTTTGGGAGCAGAGGCGTGGCGACAAATAGCCAAATGTGGTACCCTCCAGGGTGGCGTCCTGGGCAGAACCAGGGGCGCCACCGGCCCGAGAGCTATTTTTACATCTCCAAGGAGTTTCCTGGCCCTAAACCCAAAGAGCTTAGGGTATGACTGGCGTCTCTCGGCGGCATAGGCACCATCGAGATCAGCTGCGGATGCAGTGAGAGCTGTTGTCGACTAGGGAGGCACCGAACTCGCGCGTACAGGCGAGTGATGCACTGCACGCGGCGCAGAGTGAGTGGCATATCCCCAGCATCGACCAACAGGCTCTCAATGGGGGAAGTGCGGAAGGCACCGGTCGCAAGGTGAAGGCCGGTGTGGTAAATCGAATCCACCTTCCGCAATAAACGCTCGGCTGCGGATGCATAAAACTCGCATCCGTAGTCGAGCTTCAAGCGAACAAAGGATCGATAAAAAAGTAAGGCAGTAGCCCTATCAGCGCCTCAAGCGCTGAACGTCACGGAACGGAGAATGTCCATGGCGCGGGTACAAGAGACCCTAAGGCTGCGAATATGAGCCTCCCAGGTGAGGCGTCGGTCGAATACAAGACCAAAGCAACGGTGCGACTCAACCACATCCAGGCGCACTCCATTAATAAACAAATCTGGATCGTGGTAAAGCCGTGGATGGCGGCAAAAGTGCACCACCTTGGTCTTGGACAAAGAAAACCGAAACCTGTGCGCTTTGGCATAGCGAGAGACGCGGTTCAATGCCTGTTGGAGTCGACGCTCCAGAGTTGGCATCTGGGCCGCGCCAAAAGAGATCGAAAGGTCGTCCACGTAGAGCGTAGCAAGAACATCTTCCTGCAGCACCGAAGTGATGCCGTTGATGCTCAGGGCAAAGAGTGTGACACTGAGGACACTTCCCTGCGGGACACCCTCTTCCCGCTCCTTTGGGCCGGAGAGGGCTCCCCCCACCTGTACGCGGAATCGACGATCTCGCAAAAATTCAGATATAAACATTGGGAGGCGTCCCTTCGCCCCCATCGTGTGGAGAGTCTCCATGATACCGTATCGCCATGCGGTATCATAGGCCTTCTCCAGATCGAAAAACACCGTGGCGTAGTGATGTCTACGAAGGAAAGCCTCGCAGACGGCATTTTCCAGTCCGAGCAGAGCATCCGACGTTGAGTGGAACTTACGGATGCCGCACTGTGCAGAAGACAGATGGCCTCCGCTGTCCAGGAAATAGGCTAATCTAACATTTACCAATTTCTCCATCAACTTGCACGCGCAAGAGGTTATAGAGATTGTGCGGAAACCGGTCGGAGTAGAGTGATCTCTTCCCGGCTTGCGAAAGGCGAGCACAGTAGCGATTCGCCAGGAGTCTGGGAGAAGACCTTTAACCCAGATCCTGTTGAACAAATCTAACAGAAAGGCCATGCCCGGCTCACCCAGGTGTCGAAGCATTGCGTACAGGACATCGTCAGGACCATGGGAGGTGTCCGCGCACGAAGCGAGAGCGGAACGCAACTCACTCACAGTAAACTTGTCGTTGAAGGGTTCTCCGCCTCTGGAGGTAAAGTCCAGCCGGCGGCCTTCCGCGACATTACGACGTGCATTGAATGCTGGCGAGGCAGCATCACAGCTAGAGAATGCGGAAAAAGCAGTCGCTAAGGATTCCGCCACGGACGCGGGGTCCGTGATTGCAGTCCCATTCTCCTGAAGAACGGGAAGGGGGTCCTGCGAGAACTTGCCCAGAATCCTTTTGACTCGCCTCCACACCTCAGCTAAAGGGGTCTTCTCGTTAAGTGAAGACACGTATGCCCGCCAAGAAAAGCGGCGGGCGTGCTTCGAAATATACCGGAACCTAGCCCTAGCCCGACGAAATTCAGCGACAGTGAAATCGTTCGGGCGGCGCTTATAGCGCATGTAGGCATAACGCTTTTGTTTGAGGGCCGTCTCACACTCGGCCGACCACCATAGGAGTGGTTGGCGTGCAAAACGGCCAGACGTCCTAGGAATAGTAGTCAGGCCCACGGCGATGAGGTTGCCGGAGAAGAACTCAACGGCCTCATCTACCGACCTAAACTCCTCGACTGAGATAGATAATTCAGTCATTTCCTGAAATGCAGGCCACCGCGCCCGCGCCAAGCACCACCGAGGTGGTCTCTCAGGCGGCAGTTGCCCTGAAAATGATATTTGAATAGGAAAGTGATCACTACCATGGAGGCCATCGACCACCCCCCAATCAAAATCAGGCTGTGCATCCGAAGAGCACAAAGATTGGTCAAGGCAAGAAAATTAAGCGGTTCTCGGACAGTGATGCGTAAAGTCATCCACGTTTAGGACACCCATCTCAAGCTCTTTGATCAGATCGGCAAGGACTTGTCCCCTGGGATTTATGGAGTGTTTTCCCCAGAGAGGATGCCTGCCGTTCAGATCTCCAAGCAAGAGAAAGGGCCTCGGCAACCGTGCCACGACGCGGCGGAAGTCCCCTGCGTCGAAGTCAGCTGACGGTGGAATGTACGCAGAAATGATAGTATACCTCCTATCCAGGTGCAGCTGCACAGCCACTGACTGAAAGGAGGTATCTAAAGAGAAAGGAAGAACGGAGACATCATGCCGGGTGTAAACCACGCATCCCCCAGCCCGGCCATCCCGCGGTGGTGGGGTCGCAAGACCCTTATACCCCGGGAGGGCACGCAGCGGGCACGTGCCTAGCATGGTCTCCGGCAAAAAAAATAGCTAACGGGGAACGGGACGAGACGAGCCTCTGCAGCTCCTCCTAGTTGGCCCGGAGTCCACGGCAATTCCGTTGAAGAAATATGCCCTCCAGGCCTAGCTCGGAGGAGACGCAGGGGCCCTCCTCGAATTGAAGACCCTCACAGGAATGGCCGTACGCTTCCCGGGGGAAGAACCCCGGGCGCTGTTGGCCGGACAAAGCGCTGATGGCGCTGTCGCCTTCGAGGACTTATTGGGGAAGGTTGGGCTCGCCATGCGAGTCTTTTCCTCCCTCCGCCTCGAAACCTTAGGCGGGCGTTGCGGCTTGGGAGGCGGGGGGCCCTCTTTTCGAGGAACTACTGTCTCCGAGCCACTTGCTCCACCTCGGGGCGTGAGCGAAGGGGCCGAAGCTTCTTTGTTGCTGTCCTCCTTTCGGGGAACAGCTTTAGGAACCCTGGAAGATGGCCTAGCGACCATCTTCAGGGGTGTTGCCTCCTGTGACTCTAACGACTCGGTGGAGGCGCGTGGCCGTTTTGCCTTACGGGAAACGGTCACGCTGGGGGGAGAGGGGGGAGCCCTGGTTTTAGCCGGGGCAGGGTATGAACCCTTTTTGCCGCCAGCTTTACCAGGGGAGCGCCCAGGTTGGGTAGAGCCCGCAGAAGGGCTTTGAATGTGCGCGGAAACAACCGTGCTCGTTGGCCTGGATGGGCCAGGAGCAGAGGGTGCCTTTCTAACTATTGAGGCATATGACGTCTCAGGCAGAACCGGGCGCGCCAGGACCAAGTCTCTAGCCTCGCGGAATGAGAGTCGATCCTGTGCCTGAACGGCCAGGATTTCTTTCTCAAAAAGATATGCACCACATTGCTTCGAAGAAGCAGGGTGCGGCTCTTCGCAATTGACACACTTAGCCACACACGATTTGGACTTATTGTGTGCGAACTTGGAGCAATTTACACATACTTCGGGTGACCCTGACTTTGCACGTCTACATGAGTTTTTCGTATGGCCGAAGCGGTGACAGTAATAGCACCGCCGCGGCAGTGGCACGAATGCCTTTACGCGGTAGCGGTACTAACCAGCACGCACCGACTCGGGGAGCTTGTCACAGTCGAACGTGACAAAGAGTGTAGGGGTGGGTCTCAAGGCTCCTCCCTGTTTTCTCATCACACGTTCGACCTTGACCGCCCCATGGTCGGCCAGCTCTAGGGTGATGTCCTCAATGGAGTAGTCAACGAGTTCCCTCGCATAAACTACTTCTTTCACAAAGTTCATGGTAGAGTGCGGCGTCACACTCACCGGGGTGCCATGAAGTGTCCGAAGAGCACTTATCTTGGCCGCCTCGGCGGGATTCGCCGCATTCGCCAGAAGGCTCCCGTCCGAGAAACGGGTTACCTTCGGCTCTTCACCAATTGCACTAGCTAATCCTCTCCTCTGATGGACTATGTTGCCCTTGGACAACATGCTGCCATCAGTGGAGCGAATAACGAGAAAGCGTTTAAAGCCAGCGGGCTCGAAAACGCCAGGGAACCTCTGAATAAGGGGCCCCGATGTCATCGAGGCTCCGCCCTGTGCACTTTTGGTCTTTGTCATCGTCAGGAGCTTCGTACCCGGGGTGGCAGAGGGGCCGGATGTGCCGATCTTGGCTTGGTCGCTTGCCAAAGTGGCAGCAGACCCATCCGTCCCCGTAGCCCCCGCGGATTGAGAGGAGCCCCGAGTCTTCTTGGTCTTTTTGGTCCTTTTCTTTTTTGGAGAGGAGGGCGGGGAATGAACCCGCTTCTCACCTCCACCGGCAGAAGCCCCCATGCCAGATGGGCCGGCCTCAGCCAGGTCCCTCTTCAAAATAGAGAAGTTCCTGTTAAGCGTGGGGGCACCTGTCGGAGGAGATTCCTCCCCTCCTTGTATTGCCTCAGGGCCCTCAGCCGTTTGAGGGGGACCTTGCATAGGGGCGGACTTGGGTTCGGTTCTTGGCGCCGAGCCCGGATTCCCCCCCATGGAAGGCCCTACCCTCTGAGGCTGGGTCTCTTCAAGGACCATGTTTATCACAGGAGGGGCCTCCAGTTGGCCATCCCCTCCCAGGACATCGCAGATCCCCTTGGCAGCGTCAAGAGTCATTTGTGGGGAGGCACAAGCCTTAACCCCGGCAAGGTTTAATATCCTTGCCAGAAGGTCTTTTGAGGGGTTCGACCGAAGGGGCCTGGCTTTCCTCTCCCCCCTAGGGGGGTTTGCACTACCGAGCCGCTTACACGAGGGGCAGTCGGCAATGGGCTGCCTGCTGGCTTTCTTGGCAGTCCCCTTAGAAAGAAAAGGAGGGACTGCCGCTGGAAATAGGGAGGTGCCGGAAAGCACCTCCAGAGAAGGAAGTGAGGGGGAGTCCACTACACCCGTAGGCGTAGGAGAGGAGTAAGCCTCCTCTCCGGTTAAAGAAGTATGGAGGCTCCCCTGCGCAAGCACAAGGGGGGAGGACCTCCATTTTTTGGGTGGAGCTGCCCGAGGGCGGCTCCTTTGATGTTCTTGGGGAAGTTGGGGGTTGGATTTTTTTTTATACTCATCATTGGGCATGGTGACCCTCTTATTTACACGGGACACAACAGCTCACCACCTCTCACAGTTGCCCGCACTGCAAGAGGTGCTTGCAGGCCCGGCAGAGCCAGGCGCCGCCATTTGGGACTACCCCTCCCGCCTGGTGGCCTGGCAGTCCATCGGCATGGCGGCTCCACATTAGACACGGCGTAAAAAAGATAGATTTTTGAAGACGAGAGGAAAAGGGATGTGAGGAAGGTATGGGTGGGGATGAAGCAGGTTGTTAAAAACCAACCACCCCAGACCGGAGCTCAGGGGTTAGGGAACATTGTCCCCTCCCCCCTCAGCCCCGATCCAGGACGGTTGGCCGAGAAGAAGGTCAGCATCTACCCTGTGAAATTAGAGGCTGACCAGAGAAAGTTGTGGGAGAGGTTGTATGAAAAGAGAGGAAACAAGTGTTTTTAAGGAAGGAAGAGAGGCTAAGCTGAGGCCAAACGGGGTGCTGAGGCCAAACGGGGTGCTGAGTCCCGTCAGCACGGCGGCCAGGATGGCAAATCGCCGCGCCCCTTACGGGGGGTTACCCATCCAGGAAACGAGTTGACGGCAAATCACGCTGCGGTGGGACTGGATTTTGGGTGGTACTGCGGGCTGGAGGTTTATCTCCTGGTGTGCGAGAAGGCCATCTTCCTCGCTGATCGTCTCGGTGTTTTTCTCTCTCTCGCAAATCACCAAGTAACCGGTTGGGGTATCTATTAGACGAATGACTGCGACGCTGAGTTTTCCGAAGATCGTTTCGAAAACTTTGCCTATTTCCAGTTTGGCCTGGCCATTGATTACCTTGAAGGGTATTCGTATGGCCAGATCCATTCCCATATTGTTGAGGGTAACCCCCTCGTGGTCCTTGTGAAGCGAACTCGTACGGTTAGAAGACCTCTGTTATGCGGTGTGTAGTAAGTGTGTATTGAAAGTATTGTTTTCCTAGGGTGACTCCCCCCACCCACGCTTTTTGAGCAACCTTGAACCCAAGAGGTATTCGCCTTAGTGAATGTTGGGAGGAATGTGGTAATGGCGCATTATGATGAGATAAAGGATGATTGAGTATGTGTGAGACTGGGTAGGATCCTCCCGGGGTATTACTACTGACGGACTCATTGAAAACACCGCTTCCCGGGGATGTTTGAATTGCGACTGCTCCCAACATACATGGAGACGGCTATGTGTCCCTCTGTGGTCCTGGGATGTGCCTCTGCAGTATTTAGCAACGGAGGTTGCAGTCTGTCCCTTGTTCAGTCGAGCCTCATGACATACATTGTTATCCAATATGGGCTAATCCTCAAACCAGCTTTCTCCAAGGCCCCCAATTATGTCTTCTCTAGTGAGCCACATAGTTGGGCTATGCTGTTTACGGCAATTTTCCTCCGTGAGGCCGCTGTGAAGCGGGGGGGAGGGGTGATGGTTTTATCCGGTCATCTTCTTAAAAAGTGTAGCCTGAAAAAAAGATGATGAAAAGTTGTGAAATGGTGTAGGAGTAATAGGTTATAATCTCTCTTGTGGCTTCTCTTTCTTCTTCCAAATATAGCTAGAAAAATCCTCGTCGTCGAGAGGAAGCGATTATGGAGGCGTTTTCTGGCAGATTTTGGCCAGATCTTTGCCGCCTTAACAAAAACTTTTCCGCCTTTCCCGGTTGCTGACTTATGCCCAAGAAATCCGATCAGTCTCATGAAAAGAAAACGGATTTTAGGGGATATTTATTTCTCCTCGCTTGAGCGTTATGTCAAGGGAACGGGACACTCCAGTGTGAGCGAAATTTTTTAACAACTTTAATGTTCGATTCTAGCCCTTAGCCTGGATGTTGATAGCTGGCCTTTCTTCGTTAATTAAGATGTCTTCTAAGGTGTTCAGACTGGCTTTATTTCCCTCTTTTCTTTTGATCGTAGTGATATTAACCAATATATCCCTAGTCACTATGATTTGGGGGGGGGGCTGATGTTGTGTACAGTCTCAATATGGTTGGGGAGATGGGGAACGCCATGTTGCAGGTGCATTGTCAAACGCCTCGAAAGTGTGGTGATAGTCATACAAACATATTTTGAGTTGTCATGAAGCTTGCAGTCTTCATTCAGGCAGGTAAAATCGTAAATTATGTTCGTAGATTTCAGGATCGAGGAGTTTTGGCAGATGTTATTTTTCATAATGAAATTTTTAACTTTTGTCGTTTTATAATATATAATCATCTGAACCTGGTCCTTTGCTTCTTAATTTTGATGTTACGGTTAACAATCTCCTTGATGTTTTTTTTACGTCTATTTTGTAGGCTGATGACATTTGATTTCTATAATACAGTTTGATGTTATTTACAGCTTCCTGGTTACCTTCCATTTCATCCGTGTCTTTGAATTGCCTTCTTAAAAGGGATTGAAAAAACAACTTCAATCACTGCGGGCCTCCCGCAAGGTGGGGGGGGGTCTGTCCCCCACTCTCTACTCGATTCAACCTTTCTTGCCTCAACGTTCAATTCGCCGATGATTTCAGCCGGATAATCACTTGTCCATGGAGGAACGCGCCTATGCAAGCTCGTATGACAGCAGCAGAAATTGAAAGCCTAAACATCTACGAGGCACAATGGAAGATTCGAATGAATTGCGAAAAGTTCAATTTAGTCCCCATCGGTAAGAGGCTACTAGCAGATGTCAGGGTGGGGGATACACGCTATCCATACACCACGGAGTGCAATGTACTCGGGATGAGAAGATAGAATCTCCAAGGCCTCAGCTGCAGTCAGAACTCTGTATATGTTCAGAAATCTCCGTGAAAGCAACAAGAGAAAGATTTATAATGCACTTGTAAGATCTACGTTGCTGTACCTCGCTTCCGCCCTCTCTTGTGTCTCGAGGACAAAAAAGACGAGACTACAAGTCGTGCAGAACAAATGCGTCTCCCTAATCACGGGTACTCGCAGGCGAGAAAGAAGACACCAAGAAGAACTGCACCGGTAGGCGGGGCTAAGTCCCATTGACATTGTCATCGAAGAACGGACAAGGAATATACAGGAGCTGGTTAGTCACGAATTGAATGACGAAATCACTCAAAGGATTAACCGTAACAGAAGAGCTCCAAGTCGTGCCAGATTTCCGAGCTCCCTCTAACCTATTAGCTGACGGAAACGAAGTGCCGTTCTATGCATGAAAAGGATTGTATTTTGCCCCAAATTATGACAAAATCAAACCAACAAAGACTACGATACCAAGAATAAGGAAACACACCGATTATTGACTATGGAAGCACCGAAAGAGGCCTAATAACCACGATCAAGACTTCAGAAAAAAAGAAGAAACAAAAAGGACAAAAATATACGCACTACATAAAAACAATAATAAAGAAACTAAGCACAACACTTAAAGTAAAAATAATTTATAAAAACAACAGCAAGTGCACACTACATACTAAAGAACATTAATTATATACAAGACAAATGGTTTGAACGCCATGATAATATAAACGAAAACAACAGAGGAAACAAACAAAAGAAACAATTTGAAAGCGAAGGCTTGATCACCAGGCTCTAGCATCTCTTTGCAAATCTTCCAACATACTTTCTTTTTTCACCACTTGCCTATTTTCCCTATCCTTCCACGTACCCTTTAGTCCCTTACACACAAATGCACTTAAATAATTAGAAAATTAGCAAATTCTTTTCATTGACGGAACGTTATTCGCTGTGAAAACTTGACGTATATACGTAAAGTTTTATTACCAAATAATATTCGTGTTTTTCTGCATTCTTACGTTAGAAATAAGGACACCTGAGCTGAGCCAGTCAATTTTAAAACAGCCCTACGGTTGTCTTTGAAAAGAGAAATACTATTTTTTTTCATCGCTCACGTAAAACTGACATGAGCGCTTAAGCTCCCTACATCGTTTCCCGCCGGTGGGCACTGTGCAATCGTGGATCTAGACTGCTCATAACCCTCGTTCCAACTATGCCAGTCGACTCTGATATGGCATAATTGAGGGAATTGACGGAAGCTGGTTTGAGGAGTAGCCCACAGCAGAAATCAATTTCAGGGGCCCTCCGGGAGCCTCTTGGATGAAGCAACGCTCGAATAGATTGATGAGGAAATGGAAAGGCTAGAGTACCAATTAATAGAGGCGGACAGACAATACGTTCCCAAAACCATGTACCGACTAAAATCTGCGTACAAATGGACCGCTAGCATGAAAGGTTTACACCGTGAACTGGAAAGGATTATATCAAAGAAGCATCACCATGGGAACATCACGTGAAATAATGTACCGTACATGAGAAATCAAAGAAGAACTTAAGATATTGATCTGCGAACAACAGGAACAAAGGTGGAACGAGGTAATCGAGGAATTAGATAGCGAAGTTACTCCAAAGGAATTCTGGAATAATATCAAAAGGCTAAAAGGAATTTCCCAAAAAGAAAAAAATGGAGCTTGAAGATGCCAACAGTGTACTAAAAGCGGAAGACAACGAGATAGATGAGATTCTCAGAGAACACTGGGAACAGATCTTCAAAATCAGTGAAGAAGAAAATGAAGAATTTGACATTGATTTTGAAAATCAAATAATAGGCGAGCTAAATAAGATCATAGATAGGACGCATCCGAACAACCAGGTGATCAGGGGAGAAGATGAAGTGAATAAAGTGACCCTAGAAAAACTAGAAAGCGCACTTTACTCTTTTAAACAAAGAGCACCAGGTCGATCGAGGCTTACGAAGCTCAACTTCAGCAATTAAAGGCAAGTTTGGTTTTTACCAAACACATTTAATTTAAAAAAGAGATGAACGTAGAAGTTGTTTACCATCTACAAGATGAGCTAAAAATATAATAAGAAAACCAGGCAATGGCTTCGCTACTCCCCCTTACTGGGTGAGCTTGCGCTTCGCTACTAAAGTTAAAATTTAAAATCTTAAAAAAAAAACAGCCATGGTTAAATTTTTATAAATTTTCTGAACTAAATTTTCCCCTTTTCAAAATATCATGTTGCTAAAATATAGTTATAGAAGAAGAATCGAAGATATATAAAAACAAATTTTCTGAACTTCACCATTTGTAATTCTTTGGGTTTTAAAAGAAAAATCACAAAATTTCGATACTTAAATTTATTTTTGAACTTCACCATTTTGTCACTAACTATAATTTAAGAAGGGAAATTTTTTGAGTATTTGAATAATAATTTCATCTTAGTTTGGTCATGACTTGTTTTTTTATCAAAGTTATGTCTAATAATTCTTTTATAATATCAAAAAACAAAATGGTGAAGTTCAGGAATAAATATAAGTATCGAAATTTTGCGATTTTTTTAAAATCCAAAGAATTACAAATGGTGAAGTCCATAAAATTTATTTTTATATATTTTCTTCTTAAGAACATAAGAACATAAGAAAAGAAGGAGACTGCAAAAGGCCATTCATGGCCTACATTTGGCAGCTCCTGTTCCAGTCAACACACAAAAGATTTCTTACCAGAGAAAAGTCATCAACATTGTCACCCTTTACAGGAGTTCGTCAGATCTAATCTACAATATACATAAAATGCACCCAGAGGATTATGTCCATTCATGCAACCGCAAAATATAATCTCCCCACTCCTTAGAAAAATATATACATATGTACATAAAAATAGTCAGTCCCATCTAGCAGCTTCATCCATATATTTATCTAATCTATTCTTAAAACTACCCAGAGAGGAGGCTTCTATCACATGTCTAGTGAGCCTATTCCATTCATCGACCACACGATTTGTAAACCAATTCCTCCCAATCTCCTTCCTAAACCTATACTTATCAAGCTTAAACCCATTGCTACGTGTCCTGTCATGTTCACTAAGTATAAGAACATTACCCAGATCCCCTTTATTATATCCTTTTACCCATTTGAAGAATTCAATCAATTCCCCTCTGACTCTTCTCCTTTCCAATGTATGTAGATTTAGTTTTCTGAGCCTTTCACCATAAGGTAAGTTCCTTAGCCCACCAATCATCTTTGTCATCCTTCTCTGCACAGACTCAAGCAAATTAATATTCTTCCTATAATATGGTGACCAAAATTGTACTGCATAGTCTAGATGAGGCCTAACTAGCGCCAGATACAGTTTTAGAATGACTTCAGCACTCTTATTGCTTACACTCCTCCTAATGAATCCCAATATCCTATTAGCTTTATTCTTTCCATCGAATTCTATATCCCACCTAATCTGATTTAGCATGCTGCGTAATTTATCATAATCTCCCCTATAAAAATTTGGAATTTTTGTGGGGTTTGTCGTTGTTCTACCCTTAACTATTTGCAAATTAAACTGAACCATCTGATGATCACTGTTTCCCAATGATTTCCCTACACTCAATCCTTGAACTAAGTGATCATCATTTGAAAGAATTAGATCTAATATATTGGCACCCCTTGTTGGCTTATTAACAAATTGGGTCAAAAAGTTATCCTCAAGACACCCCATAAACTTACAACTTGCTCTATTTCTTCCTATCATATTTTCCCAGTCTACAGAAGTTAAATTAAAGTCACCAAGAATAACTGTATCTTCTTTGCATCCTTTACTTATTTCCCTAATCATTAACTCATCGATACAATCAGTCTGTCCTGGTGGTCTATAAAATCTCTATATGTTAGCAAGTGATATTTTGAAAGGGGAGAAATTTAGTTTAGAGTTCCTTTTTAAAATTATTATAATTGGCAAAGTTCAGAAAATTTATAAAAATTGAACCATGGCTGCTTTTTTTTAGATTTTAAATTTTAATCTTACTAGCGAAGCGCAAGCGTCTCCCCTCCAGTGGCGAAGCCATTGCCTATTTTTTTATATTATAAAAGAATTATTAAAAATAACTTTGATAAAAAACATAAGTCATAACCAAACTAAGATGAAATTATTATTCAAATACTAAAAAAAATCCCCTTCTTAAATTATAGTTAGTGATGATGATAATGATCAATAGAAAGTTTCAAAAGAAAATTAATAAAGGCGAAATATACTAAGGTCTTTAACAAAATCTGCATACAAGAAGCTCTGCTACCGATTTACACTAATATATATATATATATATATATATATATATATATATATATATATATATATATATATATATATATATATATATATATATATATATGAAAAGAGAGAGAGGGGATGGGGGAAGGTAGTGGGTGGGAGCGATTGAGAGTTACTTTGGGGTGTATCACCTACATATGACATTTGTCGTCGTATGTGTGTGAGCTCTGGTAGTTTGGGGAACCCGAGTTGCCGCCTCCTTATTTACCCGACCGATTACTTGTATTCAGGATGTAAGGAACGACAGCATTGGATCTCTGAACGCAAACAGATC